>JAKSZP010009368.1:0-156827 GCA_022478985.1 Massospora cicadina | reverse complement strand
CTTGAATTATAACAGGGGAACTGGGCTTTAATCAATGCAAGAAGAATAAAATCTCAATAAAGAGTCTTAAATAAGAGCATAAGGCGTTGGCTTATATCAATTTATTTGGTGAATGAATTATGATGCATTATATTAGTTTACTTCCAGAGGATTTTAAAGCACATTCAGTATTTCACTCATCTTAGCTACGGTAGTTCAAAGGACTTATCCCAGAATGGCCAGTATCACCTAATCCATGAAATTGAAGAAGCTCACATGTGAGGTGGCGGAGTTTCTCTATACTCATATAGTGAGGGTCCAGAGATCTTTTGTTAGATGGTTGGTTTCCCGTTTTAAGAAGATACTTGGCAATTAGCCATATACTGGGCCAAATTTTATGACAAAATATACAAATTCATATTTAATAAAAGGGGGTAGTGGAATTGGTGGGACAGACTAAACAGCTTGAGTTGACTTGATTTTTACCTCCTTAAAGTCATTCAAGTGAATAAACTGATTGAATGCTTTCCCAAGTTGGATTAAGCTTCAAAGTCCTTGATACAAGCTTTTAAGAATATGATAGAATCTCACTTATCCAACAAAACCATATATGATATGGCTAATTAAGTACCCATAACCAAAAGCCAAATTGAAATAAAAACTAGTTTTGGTAAGTATATAAGGCTATGAATATTGTACTTGCAAGCGCTTAAATAAGGGTTATCAAAGCTTGTATTTTCATCAATTTTCATCTTTTATATAATTCTTGAGAAAAAATATAAACCCAAACATAATCATACGTAAGATATTCTAGTTTAATGAGTTCAAACTTTACATATTAGTGGATTTGGAAATTGTCTATCAAACAGACACTTTTTTCATTTTATACTCTTTTTTGGTTAGGAATTGTTACTTAGGTCCATTTACTGTTATATTTTTATTTTCATGACATTTAATGAAACACACGCCTTTGAAAATGGGTGTCCAGTATGGCATCACTGCTTTTTAAAAGACCAAGATTTTTTACCCAGTTTATTTGAGCCATATTGACAAATATAAGTGCACTAAAATATTATACTAATACAAACTAGAAGTCAATATCATTCTTAAATTTGAAGAAAATACTAATGAAGCTCTGGATTATATGATGGATTAAATTAAAACTAGAAGCTGCCAAACGTTAATATATTGAGACAATTATATTAGCTTTAAGTGTATAGTTGAACTAAAAATATGCCTAGACAAGTTTGTATATTTCTTATTAAGTTAGCGATGTGGCTACCAACCTCATAACTTTTACAACACAAATTGTTAAGTATGAGTCAACAGTGAAGGACTTAAAGCCTTAATATAACATTTTATGATGAGAAAGATTTAACAATAAAGCTATCCTGGACAGTGGGCGAAAATAGCTGCTATTAAAGTATCCTGGACATTAAGGACTTGGACATCAATGAGTCAACTACTTATGACTGACAACCCCCACGAGTATCTGCCACCAGAATTGGCACAACTTTTTAAAAGAGAAACCCATATTTATAATTAAACAATTATAGGACAAATGAATATTAAAGACTAGAACTATACCCTACTTTAAGACTATGCAGACCCTGAGCAAGGCCACAATTGCAAACTATATACATATATGTGAAAAAGATGGATTCTTATAGCACAAACATAATAATCAGAATAACCATGGGTTCACGAGACATGAGTCTCTTGAAGGTCTAGTGATAGTTTAGAGCCATATTTACATAGAATAATGTTAGAAAGTTTTAGTTGTTGTAATTAAAAAAGCACTCTATAAAATTGCCGTTTTGGGACAATTGCAATCATTTGCAGTTAACGGTGCACAAAGAGAATGTAATCTATATGGATACAGATACTGGTAAAAATGGGATACATGGTGAAATAGTCACAAAAAAGGGGTTTTATCTAAAATTATCATTTAAAAACACACTGCATTATAAAATACTTTAAGTGGCTATGAGGCGCTGGTTTATTATCTTAGAAGATTGAATGTATGAAGCTATAGTAAAAGCAAGACCAATCTCATAATGGCAATCCCTCCTTAATATGCCCGCTCACTTCTAGGGTTTTTATTGGTACAACTAAAAAGCATTTAAGAATAGCAAGATAGTTTATCATGTTCCAAAAAACATGGAATAAATGCTTGGTGCTTGAAATTTACATAATGATAACATTTGGCCTGTTACACTGAGACACTGGAAAATGATCATATGATTAATTCTAAATAATTGGAAACCATTTTCTATAAAGGCATGAGGACAAGGTAGTTATTATAAATAATATTAAAGGTAATACAAAATAAAGGCCATGGTCTAAGGTAATTGTTGTATCAGGAAAATAAAAGTTGCAACGGTGGAACTAAGAATTTAATCCCTGATCATAGATTTAGTAGTAAAAGGCGTCAGGGTGAGGTAACCATTATTAATTTTATTCTATTGATCAGCAAATAAATCACAAAACTTAGGCGCAAGGGTGATGTAATCTATATTAAATTAATTATAATAGACTAAAATTGGCGTAGAAGACCAATTGATTGAGCTTTTTGTCTATATATTAGTTAAAAGAAGATTAATTGTTTAATTATGTTAAATATGGTTGGTCAGTCCAATTGCAACACACTCAAGATGTGCAAAGCATGAAACTAGACTTTATGATGTTTAGTATGGTAAGGAAAAAAACAGTTATCTTTATGCAGTAAGATACTATCTCATGGCTAAGATCTTTGGACTACAGGGATTCTAGATCCATCGTCCAGAAATACTAATTTTTAGTTCCCTCAAGTACCATATCCCAACGTTCAATTTTTATAACGTTGGCCTTAATATGAATGAAGTTTTTAAGGGAGGTCAAAGAAGCAATACTATATGTTTAAGGGACCTACAAGATTGAGGCTAAGAATTTCGCTCAACACCACTATGAAATGATAGCAATGCTGTTTTGTCGTGCAAGAAAAGATGACATATTGAGAGGAATAATCAAAAACCAACTTAATGGTGCCTAACCAAGAATTTGTTGCAGCAAGTGCAATCAACCATGAATTTTTGGTAGTATTGCCAAAATTAATACACAAAGTAACACCAAAAAATGAGGTGAACTGGCAACCTTTATGAACTGAGTCAATATTAATACCATATTTGAGGTTTAAATTAAAGACTCCGCCAAAGTAAAAATGATTTTAATGTAATATGACCCTTGAAGATGTTATAAATTTTCTAGACTAATGTCCCTTAAAGTCGTTGATGAAGCTAATATAAAATTAGCTGTCAAGCTTAAAAAGAACCAAAATATTTTATTATTGATAGAAGAAAACGTCTAATACATCAACAGTAAACAACATTAAGAATTCCAAAACAGGAACACTAATTAAGTCACTAACAAGGATTTACAAAAGAAACTTAGGGAGACTGTAAAAGATGGCAACCAAATTTGTAAAAAAATGAGACACCTTTGGGATAGGTGTTACCAAAGTAAATGGTATCATTAAATGAGTCTGAGTACTAGCCATATAATACTGGAACGCCTGACAACATCATGTCTAAAACAAACAAAAATTTAGGTATCTGACACATTCTGACAATGAACTTATTACTGAACTGAGGGACCAGACATTTTTTTAGTACTAGATGAGGGACCAGACATTTTTTAGTACTAGATGGGAGGGACCAGACATTTGCGTGACGCTAAAAGCCTTTTTGTTCTACCACAACAGTTTTCATGAAAGGTGTTGACAGCTTAAGTGTAGTTATTGATAATAACTCCTATGAATTAATAATTAAATCCCAGCTCTAATTAATTTTTTTAGAATCATAAACTTTGTCCAGAGCATCGTGATCTTCTTGAATTGCAATATTCCTTTTATCTCTAAATACAAAGGATCAAAACCTCAAGAGCAACCAATTGCTCAGTTGAGATGAATAAAAAAAATTTCAGATAAGTATATTATGTATATAATATATCCAAGAAGCTCAAACTCTTTAGAGGCCATCAAAGGACTACCCTTTAAATGCAGATAAAGACAAAAATTTGCTGCATAAAGAACAAAAAGTTTGCTATTTTTTTAAAAGTCAGAATCCTGACTGAAATAATGTTGGAAATATACAACCAAGATGGCATATGTGCTCTGGAACTTAGTGTGCTAAGATTCTATAGTTTCAGCTATTCTAAATTTTTTTGAAGGTGCTATAGAAGTATCATATGACGACCAATAAAAGTGAAGAAGTAACAAGTTGTGACTAACACCAAAATCAAAAATCAAGAAGACATTAGATTAAAGCATGTGATAGTAGAATTTATATTTTAAGGGTTCTATGCAGCAACCAAGGTGACTGAGTAAAATAAGAGGACCTACTGAAGGAGGTTTGTTGACATTTTAAATAAAGGCCTTGTTAGGACTCCCTTTATTGGGGGAAGCCCAGACTAGGGGTTGTGACTTGCCTACGGGCAAATGCAAGATTAGGCTCCCCATTTAATTGAGTTAAGCAAGATCCAAAGTATTGGGGATTTGCAATAATAATATTTAAACTTAATTTAACTTGACACCAGTGACTATGCCAAGGATGTTGAGCAATCAATTGGAGCGCGGAGAATATATTGATTCTGGCCACCAATCAAATACCCCTTTTAGAATGCACTGGCAAATTATGCCAAGGATGGTCTCACTCACTTTTATATCAATATTTTTATCTCAACTGGCAACTAATGCTGAGATCTCACTATCTCAATTACTCCCTTTCCAGATCCAATTCTAGCCTCAATTCCTATAGATACTGTTGTAATTTTGGTGGTATTCAATATATACGCCGGCGGATTTTTGCACAGGGTTAACCCACTGAGCAATAGGGACCAGCAATATGATGATTGCTGTCCTCAAAACAACAGAATAGCTTGAACCAAAATATGGAGCACTCGCTCCCACAACCTCTTTTATTAAATGTATTTATAATACTGCGGATTCCTCTTATTCTGCTAACTTCCACTATCAAAAACCTACCTTCCTTTGATCATCTCATCCTGCTTATATCATAACAATTTCAGATGATATTACTTAAATGGCTTAGTAACTCAATTCACTGTATCTCATTGGTTTTGTCAATCAACAATCTAATATTGCCTCATTTTGAAGCTTCATTTACCATCACCAGTTCAATTCCAACAGATTACATTCATTTCGCCGGATGACCTTGGGCTTATCATCCAGTCATATCAATTTCACAACATTACCCCCTCCTTGACTGGACGATAATGAATCTGTTGTTTGTACAGTTGGAGGAACTTTGCATGAACCCGGTTAATGATCCAACTGCTAGAAGGGTCCTTGATAGTATATGCATCTATACCTGTCTTCTCAATGACTCTTAATGGTCTGATCCAGATACTGGCCAGCTTATGTTTCTGGCTAAACCAATGTTGATCATGGAATAGGACCATGTCTCCATTTTTGAACTGTGGTAGGTCACTCCATTGTACCTGATCGGCAGCCTAGCTTTTGATTCTCTTAGATAATATGATTGAATACGCTTCAGTTTGCAATTTAATCAGTATTCATTAGGGTGGTCAAATAGTGCTGCAGATCCATTCCGCCGGTGTCCTCCACACAAGAATATAAGAGCGTAGGTAACGCGGGGTGCCGTCCATAAAGCAATTAGTTTGGTCTTTTTCCTGTGGCAGAATGGTAGCTAATGTTGTAGGCAAACACTGCAGTGGAAAGGAGGGTACTCCAATCGGAGGGCCTCTCAGTAACCAACTTCCAGAGGATGTTCACCAGGGTCCCATTAGCCCGTTCAACCATTCCGTTGGACTCAGGGTGATACAGAGTTGTTAGAACCCTTGGATGGCCTTCAGCTCATTTAGCTTAGGTGGAATGCGTGAAGTGAAGTTTGTCCTGTTATCATTAAGGATGAATTGGGGACAACCGTGTCACTATTTTATCCATTCCATAACAAACTTGGCCACCATTAGCGCCCCCAAATATCGTATTGGTCGCGCCTCCACCCACCTGGTCAAGTGGTCAATTGCTACCAGGATGTATTTGCACCAGTTTGCCCCTGTTGGCAAGGGACCCACCACATCGATTAAAATGATGTGCCAGGCAAAGTGCAGCTTCACTAACCTGTAGGAAGTCTTCTGGAGGAAAGGCTTTTCTACTTGGCATTGGTGACAGGAGGAGATAGTATCAAGAATATTGAAGTTCATGCTTTCCTAGTTAAACTGAGGCTGCAATAATTCCATGGTTTTACATACTCTTCCATGTCCAACTTTTCAGTGTGCACTCATAAAAATAGTTGGGCAGGCGGAAGGTCAGGAATATTCATGGTCGTGTCCCCTATCCGCTTATATAATTCCCCATTTTTCTGAAAGTATTGGCCCTTATTCCGTCCAATATTTTGATGACTGGAAGCAGTTCATCATCATACTTGCCACTAAGCATCTTATTGAACAGGATATCACTCAGATCTGCAGTAACTGCAATTATAGGTAATCGCGATAAACAATCAGCATTGTGGTGTTTTGCTCCAGGTCAGTGAAGAATTTCAAAATTGTTTGCCTGCAATTTAAGAGCCCATCGGGCTAGACGCCCTTCTGGTTCTTTCAAATTTTGTAACCAACATAGCGAGGCATGATCCGTTACAACTTTGAATTTCACCCCATGCAAATACACCCAAAATTGCTTATAAGCGTAGTTCACCGCCAAGCACTCCCTCTCAGTCACGGTGTAATTGCATTTGTGGCTGTTCAAGCTGCGACTACAATATGCTACGGGGTGCTCTTCTCCTTTCTCATCCTTTTAGGATAGGACTGCCCCTACAGCGGAAAGATATGCATCCGTCTTAACAATGAACTCTCTTTCAAAATTGGGATAACATAACACCGGAGCACTGGTTAACACTGTTTGAAGCATATCAAAAGTGCGTTGCTGACGTTCTTCCCATTTGAACATAGTGTCCTTCCTTAATAACTCAAATAGTGGGCCCCCAATACAGCTGAAGTTAGGGATGAAGCGCCGGTAATATCTGACCATTCCCGAAGAAGACCTGTATATCCCGCTTACTGGTGGGTAAGTCATTTTTGAATAGCTTCCACTTTGGCTGGTTGAGGTCTCAGCCCGGTGGCATCAACCACAAACCCCAGGTAATCCAGCTGGTCCTTAAAGAAGTGGCATTTCCGGGGTTTAATCTTGATGTTGGCCTCAGCGAGCTGGCGGAATACAGCTTCTAAATTGTCGAGGTGTTTGGAGAAGGTTTGGGAGAAAACATTAATGTCATCAAGGTATACAAGGACACATGACAGTTATGGTCCCCCAGAATAGTATCCATGGCTCGTTGAAATGTAGCTGGGGCATTAGACAACCCTTGTGGCATCTGGGTTAATTGAAAAAGACCTTTAGATGTGATTACTGCGCACTTCTCCTTCTCCACCGGTGGCAATTCAATTTGCCAATAACCCGAGATTAGATCCATAGCTGAGAAGGACCAAGCTCCCCCTAGCCGATCTAAAGCGTCATCAATCCGTGGTAAGGGATATGAGTCCTTTATAGTGATGCTGTTGAGCTTTTGATAGTCAATTACTACATGGTTGGTGCTGTCCTTCTTTTTAACAATCAGAACGGGTGAAGCCATGGACTCTTTGATGGTTCAAGCATCCCTTGCGCTAATAGCTTGTCAATTCTCTCAGTTACTACTTCTTCCACCATCTTTACTTGGCGGATTGGCCTTGACCTGATGGTGGATGATCTCCAGTGTCCAACCTATGAACCACCCCCCGCGTGCATCCTAGATCATGGTTGTCAACAGCAAAAATCTCTTTATATTTTTAAAATAAAGCGATTGCTCTATCCTTCTGTGTTTACGACAGCCCCTTTAATTCGTCATGCAATACTACTGCCATTATAGAATGCTGATTTTTGAAAGGCAGACCAAATTCCTCCAGTGACCCAAAGTCATGAAACAAACTAACCTCCACAATGGGTATAAAGAGCATCTATGCCACTATTAGGTAGCGGCGGAATTGCAGTGGCCCCATTTGTAAATTTGCAAACAAAACTTTGACCTCCCCTTGTCCTGGTAATATAATACCTGGGGCTACGTGAGGCTTGAACCGCGACTGCTGATATGGCCCAATAACTTCCTCATAGAGTCCATCTGGAACTTCTATCACCAAGTCCGTGTTTACTATCACTTAATGCCTGGATGGAATTGATATAGGTCCAGCAGCTCGGAGTGGAAGCCCTTGATATTCATAAATTTTTTGTGGAAGGACCCAGGTTTTGCCCTTTAACTGATGGTAGCGCACTGGGATTACTCCGTCACTATAAGCTAGATTGATATTCCCCATATGCACCAGATCATTTGGCACTCCTCTAGAGGTGAAGTAAATGAGGATTCTTTGACCCCATATTTAAAAAGACTGGTCTGTCATATAGACAACCGCCCCATAGTGTCGCCAGAAGGCAGTTCCAATCAGCAGATCATAATGGCTATTTGGTAACACTATAGTTGGGACTACCACTACAATAGACCCAAACTGCAATGAAAGCGCGCTGTATGCTCCCTCAGAGACTGTGTTATCCGCTCCAGCAGTTCCATATACCACACGATGGTCCACGTCCCGTTTTAATAATAATTTGGCCACCAACTTGGTGGAGACTATATTGACAGGGGCACCTGTATCTATGATAGAACGGACACGGGTTTTAGGTACAACCAGGTCACAGTAAGAACATTTGGATTAAGATGCATCTTGACTCTTTGTAACAAAGACATTTATGGCATCTCTGTTTTCAAGGAAACCCACAATCCCCTCGCCAATACTGGGGTATTGTGTGATAATCATGTTAACTGGATGAGCGAGGCTTACCGCTTGCAATAAAGGGGCATCAGAGGAGGGGTCAAACTTTTAAGATGAAACTTGGTCAAACATCTGGCAAGCATATGGCTTAACCTGCAACTGTGACCCCTCTTCTGCCATAACCGCAGACTGCCCTTGTGTCAAATTATTCACCCCTCCAACCAGCTGCTGATATAAAACTGCCTCACTGTGCAAGGAAACTTCCGCTGAATAATCCAATTTGGGTTCAGGTGAGACGTCTTGGTTTGGTATAGCGGAGATAGAGAGTCCATTTTCTACTCCTCTCTGACTTTTCCCCAACCGTATTGTTCCAGATGTACACAAGAGACCAGTTGATTAGGGCAGCATTGTTCCAGATGCCCCTTACAATTGCATTTAAAACAACTAACCCCATAGGGCTCATGTCCCTGATTAATGTGATATAAACCATGAAGAGAGTTACACTGGAAGTGATCAGCATATACAGGTCTAGGGCGATAGTTGGCCCTAGGATGATAAGCAGGAATTGGTCAGACGTTTAACTGTGGATGATAACCTGGTGAATTCTGCACTGGACTGCCAGTGTTCCCCAAATATGATGATTCAGCCGTTACAGCAGAATGACTCCACTCAGCACTAGGTGGAGGGAAGTTGGCTGAGATATGGTGCAAAAAACTGAACAAGTTTAAGCAAAGGTACATATTCATCCAACAGGGTGTCCATAACGTTATGTAACTCATGGTATGGCTTCACAGAGGAAGTCATAGCAATACACACTTTTGCTTCAGATAAAACTCCAGCCCCAATTAGCACGTGAGCTTCCGCCATAAATCGCTCAGCAAACGCGGTAAGGTTTTCATTCCGCTGAAACTTAATGGTTAAAAATTCAGCCTTCCACTGCGACATCTTTGCAAATCTGCCAAACAACCGTAGCACCATGGCTTTGACTTCTTGGTATATAAGGGAGCTGTTTGGAAGATAACAGACGAATTGATCAGCACTTCTGACATCCAAGGAAGAAATCAACAGTTTTGCTCTTCATTGATCTGAGACTCCTTCAGTTGCAATCTCAAATCGATTAAAGTATCCATAAATATTCCCGTCGTGGTCAAATGGGGGCAGTTTATTGCAGTAGACCTCCTGGAGCAGCTCATCTTGCTTTTTATGCATAGCATCCAGCTCCAGTTTCAGCTCCACATAGGCAACTTGAGGCAACATGGCTGACAACTGAGTCTTTATCATATTATAATTGATCAATGGCCCCCTGTAGTGAGCACCACTGTTGTAATTTTGGCAGTATTCAATATAAATGCTGGCGGATTTTTGCACAGGGTTAACCCACTGAGCAATAGGGACCAACGATATGATGATTGCTGCCCTCAAAACAACATAATAACTTGAAATAAATATAGAGCATTCGCTCCCATAACCTCTTTTATTAAATGTATTTATAATACCGCGGATTCCTCTTATTCCACTAACTTACACTATCAAAAACCTATTTTCCCTTGATCATCTCATCCTGCTTATATCATAACAATTTCAGATGATATTACTTAAATGGCTTAGTAACTCAATTCACTGTATCTAATTGGTTTTGTCAATCAACAATCCAATATTGCCTCATTTCAAAGCTTCAATTACCGTAACCAGTTCAATTCTAACGGATTCCATTCATTTCGCCGGATGACCTCAGGCTTATTGTCCAGTCATGTCAATTTCACAACAGACACCTCAAGGCTTTATTCAAAAAGTACCGTTATCCACCTATCTCTTTTCCTATTTTAGCTCTACCTAAGGACTTGAAGGCCTATTAACTCTCTGGGGGGTTTAGAGCTTTGATTTAATATGGGCCAGTTAAAAGTTGTACCCCCTGTGTCCTGTCAAATTGGTGCTCCCTGCTAGGTGCCACCAAGTTCCCAGTGAGACTAAGCTCAAGGAGGGAGGAGGGGCGGTCACTGCCAGGGCCTTTGGCCAGAGCATACCCTGGGCCTAAACAACCCAGGAGGTACGACCTGTCCTGGACCTTGATCCGCTGTTTTAATAGTCAATCCAGAATAGAAGCAATAGGATCAGTAAGGGTTTCTACCTCAACTGGTCTGATTTTGAATACTGGGCAGCCAAGCACAGGTACCCTGGCCCCTGCTTAAAGCGGGCAATCCAGAATGAGGGGGACTAAAGTCCTCCCAAAAGTATAGAATCCTTTGGGCCAACACATTTAATCCAAATCTCTGGGTTCAATCCCTGATGCAAGCTCTCATGCCAATGCTGGCTCTTATGATGATGCAAGGTGTCATCCCCAATGCCGGGACATCTTCCTGATGCCAGCTAGCACCAAAGTTGGTTGTCATCCCCAATGCCAGGACATCTTCCCAATGCCAGCTTCAGCACTGATACCAAGTCCCATCCCCTATGCCAGCTCTTACGCCAATGATGAAACATATTCCCAATGCCAGCTCTTATGCTGATTCTGGGACCACTCCCTGATGACACTTGAAAGATCCCTTATTATGTCTGCGCTGGCTACCTTGACCCATACAACCCTGCCACCCAGATCTGGTGCCCCCACCTTGGCTCTGGCCCCTAGCTGAGGCTTGGAGGGGGCTCTGTTAGGATTTTCCCTTTTGTGGGGAATCTCTGACTAGAGGTCACAACTCATTATGGGCAAATGCCAGATTGGTCTCTTTAATAACTTTTGTTAAACCAATCCAGTTTATAAGAGTCAGACCTGATATTATATAATTATGATTTGTCTCAACACTGGTATTTAATGCAAGGATATAAAACGATCAACCAGGTTGTGGAGAATATATATATTGAAGCTGACTCTAATCAATTGACTCTTTTAGGATGTACCAGAAAATTATGCACAAAGATAGTTTCACTACTTTTTTGTAGTAATATTATTTATATCGATTGACAACCAATGCTTAGACCTCCCTATCCTTATTCATCCCTTTCCTGATCCCAATTCTAGCCTTGAGGTCCTATAAATACCTCAAAGTTTTATTCAAATCAAATACCATTTCTCGCCTATGTCTTTTCCTATTTTAGCTTTACTTAAGGCCTTGAAGGCCTATTAAATTGCTGGGGGCTTTGGGGTCCTGGTTTTTTACGGGTTAGTTAGGAGTTGCTCCCTTATGTCCCAATAGGCCTAAATAATTTATTGGTTGTTACAAGGAGAGGTGCTTCACTTGGAGTTGAGTATAAAGTCCCTATTAAAACTAGCCATATTTTTGATCTATTTATAAGGAATAAATAATTTTTATAGTGCTCAAGCAGCTTCTTAACGCTGGCTATTAGGACTTAAAGGGCCCTCTGGCGTCGCCACTTTTTTCTCATACATAAGAATGATGGCAGAGATCACGTCGTCATGTATTTCTTCTGAAAAGGTGAAGTTATTAAGATTGCTATTGAGCTTCAATTTTTATGCATTATGGTGTATGCCCAAGAAGCCTGAAATTTATTACTTTAGGCTTCTAAAACTCATGCAAGTATACAATTAATTTGGAGGTGTTAAGTTACCATTTATGTACTGTCAGCTAGAGTTTTCATTATATAGTAAGTTAAGAAAAATGGACTTAATGAAGTCAAGTACCAAAATGAGATATAAAAATAATGATATATCTTTATTACAGTATAGAATAAGTTTTTATATATTGAATATAACAATTTAAGCAAAAAGGAAATTGATTGATAAAGATAATAGTGAAAGGAAATCTAGAAGGAGGCTCTTGGTCAGAGATGCATTCAGATGATATAATGTCTTTTTAGAATCTTTTGATATGGTAAAAATAATTGTTTAAAGTGACAATTCAGATGAGAGTTGGCATCACTTAAATTGATCGCTGGTTAGCTCCTTATTGTTACTCTTAGTGTACTCACCTTATTTGCTTCCTTGAGTGTCACCTTCTGTATTAGTCGCCTGACCTTCTAATGATCCTTCATCTTGATTAGGTAGGATTCATTTTAGGGTATCTTATTCTCAATTTGGTCAGACTGAATTTTCCTAAGGTTGATTTAAGCCGTACTGATAAGCAATCACCAGGTGATTTACTGGTGTAACACCTTTAACCCCTTCTTGGGTCAAGCATAGATTCATTTGTTGGAGCAAGTGGTCAATCTTCTTCCCATCATGTCCAGTATCCTGCTATCAAGTATACCCCTTTAAGAATATTGACATGGAAGTACTTACATAAGAATCAGCTATGTACGCAGATGATAGTTACTCTAGTTTATGGAGACTTAATTGAGTATTTGTCCCCGCATTTGTAGGCTATAGCATTGACTCATCCCATATGGAACCTAGTTTCCTCATTGGGGTGCTATATAATTGTGATAATACAGGATTAAAATTAAAATCTCAAATTTGGGTAAAGATTGGCGAATTTCATATGCTGCTTGACCTTCTCTTGTAAGCTTCTTGGCTAAATTTGTTACTGACTCTTATTAAAGTTGTATAATCCTCTGGTATTATCTTCTGAGCGTTTTATTAGGCTCTTTTGTACTAATAGCTTCACAAGCTAGTAATCTGGGATTACAAACTCTCTTCTGTATAATGCCTTGAAGGAATAAATTTGGATTATTTGATGGAAATGTTTCATGTAAGCCATCAACGCATATAGGAGATATTGGTACCAGTGTAATGATTTGTAGTGGCCATCTTGCATAATATTGAAACAAAGGTTCCATTATCTCTTTCTAAATATCCATTAGTTGAAGGGTATAAGACGCTGAAGCTAATTTTTGGGTTCCCATGTGCGTGGCTAAGGTCCTTACAACTCTTGACTTAAAGTTCTTCCCATTTTCACATAGCAATACTTTTGGTCAGCAATGCATAATAAATAAATTTTGGTAAAAAAGTTAGCAGTAGCTTAAGCTTTCTGCGTAAAAATGTCAATTGCTTGACAAACTTGTAAAATGATCAATCCCTACAGGGATGTATCAGTTCCCTCCTATAAGTTCAGGTAATGAACCTGTGACATCTAAATTAAAGGTATGAAACAGTGGCTGATGGTCATGGGCTGATAATTGTATTTGACCTTATGTGGCATCTACTTTTTACAAGTTATGCAATCATCTAAGACTTTAAATACAGAGTCTAGTGTTCCATCCATATAGTAGTGATTCTTAATACATTCTTTAGTTTTCTGGCTCCCCACAAATCCTTAGGTATAGTGGGCTTCTATTATAAAGGGCACCTGTTCTAAAGGTTGAAAGTACGGTAGCTGATAGTTTATGACTTTCTGTAAAGTAATCCAATAAAAACTTCATATTTTTTAATGTGTTAATTTAGCATCTTCTAAACTGGTTCATCTTTGTCCTCTCATGAGTCTGGCTTCATGAATAGATCTTGTAATCATTCAGCTTCGTTATTGTCCAGATAAAATAGTGGCAGTCAAGTCAGCCTATCCACTTTAATTTGCTTTGTTTACACTTGCTGGATGATATTCATGTTATAGTGCAGAAGTTTAAAAGCCCAACGGGCTATTTTTCCTGTCAGATCTTTCATGTATAACAACCACAACAAAGAAGTGTGTGTGTCATAACTGTAAAGTTCTTACCATACAAGAAGAACTGGAAATGTTTTACCGCCAGAAGAACAGCTACGCACACTTCTACATGGCATCATAATTTTGCTCAGCTTTAAAAAAGCGTTTTTTTGTAATAATATACCAGGTTTCATGCCATCTTCATCCAGTTGGGAAAGAATGGCATCTAAAGCTAAATCAGAGGCGTCAAACAAAATAATTGGCTTACCATAGTCCAGATGTAATAGGATTGTTTTTTCTTTAAAAACTCTCCATTGACCAAAATGCAGTTCTTTGCTCTACTCCCTCAAATGAAAGATGGTTTCATGGAAAGCAAACGGACAAGATATTCATCAAGTTGAACGAAATTGAGGATAAATTTAATGGTAGTATCACCATCGTTCTTAAGAATACTTGTATGTATTAAAGGAACTTAAGCTCAGGCATCTTGGAGATGCTTCAACCTTATTGTAAAAGGGGGAATTACTCCTAAAATATGGTGTGTCCTTGAGAAAACCAGTTCTTGCTGGAAGAAAGTACATTTCACAGGTTTTAATCTAAACTAATTCTCTCTCACTCTTAGTAAAACTGACTTAGATGGTACAGATGAGTGGCAAAGGTTTGATATTACTGTTATTTCATCCAAGTACACTATAAGCACAGCTAAGTTTAGTATTTTGCATGATGTGATTCATCGCCTATTGATATGAGGTGGGAGCGTTGCATAATCCCTGAGGGAGCCAGGTAGTTTGAAATAATACTTAGGTGCATAAAAACGCTTTTGTTAATCTTCTGGCGAAAGATCCATATGCCAGTAGCCACTGGTGAGTTCCATTGTGGAGAAGAAGTTTGAGCCAGTGATGGGTCAGTATATCATCATTTTGTGGAATCAGATGGCTGTCCTTCTTTATGAGGCTATTTAGCTCCCTATAAAAATCACTAATCTGTAACCACCAACTTTCTTCTTTATGAGTAATAATGGGGAAGGCCATGGACTCTTAAAGTCACAGATAAGCTGGCATAAAAATATTTGTTAAAGTTTATAGTTTTATGTCTTGATCCTTTACCTTCAACTTATAGTATAGTTCTGATTAGATAAGTGTTAAATGTCCAACATTAATACTTATTGTCTAGCTTCTCATGTGACCATAGTATACATCTTATGTAGATAAACCATCACTATAACCTTAAAGTAATTGGTGAACTATCTCAAGTTCCTTATGATTTACCTATCAGATTTTTGGACTTGAGTGATAGTGCAAATTAAATTATCGGTGGGCAGACTAAAATGAAGATGAGTACCAATAGAATGTACCTTGTTATAACACCAAGGGATTTAATTGACCTTTCCAAATCTCTTGACGTTTCTTGACTAAAAATCTTGCTTTGTTAGACGCCCAAGTATTATTTAAATTGACAACTGATAGGCTGGGTTGAGAACTCCTGGAAAATGCTCTTGGTCCAAACCTACTTATTACATCAACACTAGTTATTTGTAGCGAACGTTTGGTGGTATACTCAGGTTTATATTGGTGAAAACCACTCTTTGTTCTCCTGGTTTAATTTAGACCTCCTCTGTTAAGTAAAATGGTATGTCCTCAGCTGCATTTACTGGGTTTGGTAGGTTTATGTGTTTCATTTGAGTGGTAGAATATCGCAAAGGTAAAGCAGAAACTGGGTACTTGATCAGAAAAGGTAATACTTTTTTCTGGAGTCTTTATTAACCAGTAAAAGGGGAACTTCATAATTGAAAAATAATACGCATCCTTCTTATAAAGAGTTCAATCTTATATATTAATCAAAAATATTGTGTCATAGTGAGGATGGCATACTGACATTTGGTTAAGGAAATTGCTGGAGGTGAAAACTAACTTGCCAATTCGGATTATCATAGATGAGTATGCTCTGATTGCCTTGGTTTTATTTAAACTACCACTACTATAAACTTGGGTGTATTCAAGGTTGAAAGCGTCCTTGATTTCTTTATTATCTGGGATGAAATAATATTGATAGACGATCAAATATCCAAGATAGCCATAACTTGGACCTTCTTTGTTACCACTTTCACTTTGGTAATGATCCCTCCAAACTTTGGTGGAAGGGACAACACCTCTTTGAGGAGGAACTTCGCATTGAGATTTCATGCATTATTGGGAAAATTCTTCTCGATCTCAGGAAGACTGTGAACGCTTGATATGGGTCAGATCAACAAGCAAGGTACTGATCAGCATCTCTGACTGAATCAATTATCCTGGGACAACCTATAGCCTGACTGAGATAAGTGCCTTCAGGAACCTAGACGTCAATGATATTTTCAGCATTCAAACAGTCTGTAATGACAAGCTCATCAGTTCATTTAAGATTTCATAACCTGTGTCATCATAACCACCTTCAGAATTGTCATTAGGTAATTCTCAATGCATGTGAGATAAGTTATCAGCAAATTTTTCTTTTTCAGGTACATTGGTTCAAGAAAGCTTTAGAGGTACCTGACCCTAAGCCGACCTTCCTTCTCCCTTATTGACAAGGGCAGAGATCTTCTAAAACAAATACCTCAGTATGGTTGTTCTTATACCAGTGATTGCATATTGGCATCTCCTCCTTCTTAGGTTTTACTTTCTCCACAGTATACATTGTGGGGTTTATGAAGGATTTTTGTGATGTCTGTGTCTTTTGTGTATCAACTACATCAAGTAGGGCTTCTTTAATGTCTAAAATAGGATTAAGGCTTTGTTTGACAAACATGACATGTTGGCTAGTTCAGAGTTATTATGTAAACCATAAACGACAGAAGATACACCATTGTTCAATGTAAGCATCTTTGAGGTCATCAGTATTTGGATCTTTATATAAAAAAATCAGCGAATTCAGCAAGGGTTTCATTATGGTATAGCGCAATTCTCATAAAAGGCTTGTTTTTTCATACTCAGGCTCAGCTTTGACCTAAATTCCTTGATGAGCACTTCCTTCACTTTTCTCCAGGTATGCAGGTCGTTTACATGAGGTACATAACCTCTTGAACTATATTTTAATGAAGATAAAATATTTTAATCTTTTGATTAGTCACACCTTTACATAAAGCCTTCATTGTAATAGAGGAAAGATCTGTTAATCCTTTTCCAGGTGTAACTTTATAATTTTTCTTAGGCTTAAAGATAGTGGCTTTTAAACCTGTAATAACGCATAATCCAGGAGCTTCAGACTCAGTAATCCTAATTATTTTGTTGCTCTGATTTTCTTTCCATTCGAGTTAATGTATTTGATCCTGTAGAGGATTAAGATGTTGCTCCATTTCATCAAATTTAAGTCTAAATGTTACAGCCTGTAGATTAATTATTTGCAAAGAGAACAGCCTTATCATTCTTTTAAGCTCTTAACTTAAATGTCAAAAATCATAAATTGTTGATGAGAGCATGACCAGTACGCTTTAAAAAAGCTTGTTCTCATCCTCTAATACTCCAATGCGCCAATTCAATTCCTCCTTCATCGCTTTGCATTAAGTTCTCTGAGAAGTTTTGTCAGTTTTAGCTTTAAACTCTTTTATAAGGGTATTCCAGCCTTTCTCAGCTTTATTGAGGCAACAATATACTTGATAAAAGCACTCTCAATTGGAGGATTTGTATCTCATGTTGCTCTCTAATTTGTTGAATCACTCAGTAAAGGAAAGACTAGTTGCCCAAGTCACAGCTTTTGCTAGATATTGTTCAACATGCGATAAATGAGAAAGATATTTTGTAAAACTGATGATGTCTCTGAAGCTTGATGGGTCTCTAGCTTATTAATTCATCATAGGGCTTGTATAACTAGGCTTTAAGGAGGGAAGTTTGTTATCTTTCCTTCTGCTGGCTAGAAAAAAATTGGGCCGCCATTTCATCATGGGATTTGATACCATGTCTTCAGAGCTCTTCAGTGAAGGCATTAAGTAATTGCATAATATTTTTGGTTCAACTTTAATGATGTCCTTTTGAAGGAGCTTCATAGCCTCCTTAAAGACTTGATAACACTGGAATCAATAGTCCCCATTTAATTATTGAGAAAAAGTTGTAGGGAGAGTGTTACTCGATTAGATGGTGGATGTCAGATTTAAGATATGATTCCAAATATACACCTAGTCATAGAATAACCATAAGGTCCCTTTGTGATTGATATGATAATGTAGCTTCTTGTTATGGACTCCTAGTAAGTGCATGATATGACAAAATGCAAAATGTACAAATAGCATAATATAGCTTGATAAATTTGCACTTGATCCATAACTCTAAGGGAGAGCGCTGGATTCATATAGTTTTATGAGAGTCCAGTCCACAGAAGATGTCCTTTTGCATCCAGCTCTTTCTCCTGGGTTAATGACTCCCTGAAGTAACTCTCAGACTCCTTCATTGTAATTTAAGGTTAAATGACAAGGTGTGGTAATCTCCATGGGATTTTCTTGGACACTCTCAAATGTGACAACAGGTGAACATCCCATTGATCATATTTTTCTCAGATCCCAATGTAGAACCCGGTTTTGTGACACTATCAAATGGGTTCCTTCCAAGGTACAATCATCTATTTATAGGTATCCTTAAGCACTGAATGAGCCCCTATAGTGAGCACCAGCCTGTTGGGCTTCCATTTTTAGCTCAATGGTGCTATGCCAAGAAGCCTGGCATTTGATACTTAAAGCCATCTAAGTAACACTGCAAGTATTTTTTTAAATGTTGCCAAGTCACTACTTATGCCCTGTCAGCTGAAGTATTCATACTATGATAAGTATGGTGAAATGGACTTATTGAATTCAAGTACCAAAATGAGATAATTCAATAACGATTATTTTTATTTAATATATAGAATAGAATTTATAAATTGAATTCAACAATATAAGCCTAAATGGAAATTGATTGCTAAAGATAATAGTGAAAGGAAATCTGGAAGGAGGCTTTGGTCAGGCAATGCATCCAGATGTTATAATGTCTTTGTAGCATCTTTTGATATGGTAATAATAATTCTTTAAAGTTACAAGTCAAATGAGACTTGATAGCACTTAAATTGATCGCTGGTCAGCTCATTGATTGTTACTCTTAGTGGGTTCACTTTCTGTACTTCCTTTAGTGCCACGTTTTATAATAGTCGCCTGACCTTCTAATGATCCTTCATCTTGCTCAAGCAGGATTTTCTTTTAGTGTATCTTAGGCTTGATTTGTTTAATAGAAGCTTCTTATGGCCAATTTGAGCCATACCGACTAGCGTTTTATCATTTTATTTATTGAGTTGACTCCTTTAACCCTTTTCTCATGTCTAGGAGTCAATTTAGTTGATGGAGTTGAGTGGTCATATTTAACCATCATGTCTAATATCCTGATGTCTGACAATTACTCTTATCCCATCCCACAGAAATACATTGCATTGAAGAGACTTTATGGGTTTGAGTACTTTCCAGAAAATGTATATTGCTTCAGGAAAATAGCTGTAAAGATATCACAATTTATTGCAATAGATGCGCGCTGATCAGTAGTCACAGTCTTTTTTGAACAAGCAAATTTTGCAAAAAGCAATGAAACTCCCAAGCTACATACCAGCGATTGTTGAAAGGAAGTTTTGGCAACTTGAATATGTTCCATGTCTTAAACTACTTGGATAACTTTACCATCTTTAGCTTAACACTAAAAAATATAAAATACCTTTGTGAGGCCTTTGCATTTACAAGACTCAAAATCTAAGTTAAACCCAGAAAGTGCTCCTTCTTATAATGACGTATTAGGACTTTATGGCCACAACATCTTCTACAAAGGCATTAAGACTTAAAGTGTGTAAATATAAGTAATTGATAAGATAACTAAACTTAATTGCAAGTTAGACACTCAGATCTTTTCAGTAATTGCTAGGTATCACCAACATTCATATCCCAATTCACATACATTGGAACTCCACACACTTCCCTGTTCTCCAAGGACGTAAGAATGCATAAAAACAAAAAAAGGATTTGGGGAACTCAAATGAAGTATACTGTAAGCACTGTATCAGCTTAAATAAAGATATAAACAATACCTTATACTTGTTTATTTATGCATGAAATATCAGAATGGGATCTATCTTATCTCAACTTATTGAACACGGAATATCTATCCAGTAAAATATCACTCTAAGGCCTTACTTGATCTAAAAAAGAACTATATAATTACTGAGACTGAGTGCTTATCAATGATAACAGATGCCAATGATTTCAAACCTTACGTGTATGGAATATAATTTTGACTATGACCAATCATTCTTCACTCAATAGGCGCAAAACATGCGAGTTCCAGACGTACACTTGACACAATGACCTTAAGGCTATAAGGGTATGATTTTAGAAACAAAATAAGGCAGACTCCTATCATTTGAGCGTTGATAGATTTTTCAAATCTTCTGGTGTTAAACCTAGAAGCCCATGTAAATGTTTAGATATAAGATCTTATTTGTTAACATGAGGAGATTTTTGGAAGGCAAAAGCAACAAAATTCACGATTTACTCAAGAAGTGCTCAAATTAACACCTGGCTAGTAGATGGCCACCAAAGAAATCTATATGGTCAAATTTGCTTAAAGATTCAGACCTAGTTTTTTATTCAAGCTAGAAATAAGCCGCAAAAAACAATATAGTCATGTCAGTATATAGAAGGCATATGAGTACTTAAAGAAATCATTCTACTGATAATCAACGGGAATTGATGTAAGCTAAGATTTTTACTATGTGCACCATGTGCAAGCTTCTTAAACTGGATAAGATTTTTCCATAACTCAAATAGAGCTGATTTCCCGTTTCCTATATGTATTCTTCATTTTCATGGGACTGTTACCTAAAAAAAGAAATGAAATCTAGTTCTTCACAACTGGCCCACTTCACAAAGAGGTTTAAAGCTGTTGGTAATTTATCATCTTCAGAAATAGCTGCCACAAATCTTGTCAAGAGAGTATCTATAACTCTCCAGTTCCAAGCTTGGCGAAGCATGAAGCACATGACCAAAGCAAGGGAACTCTTCGTCAAAATGACCATAAAAATAGCCCACAAGTGAGTACTGAACTATGAATACATAAGGCGAGGGTGTTGAGCACTGTGAAAGTAATAATAACTTAGACAAACCTCAGAACTTGGCTGTGGTCCTGAGGCTGTTATAATCGAGTTTTGTACAAGGGTAAGGTGCACTGGTGACTGGTTTTGGAGGGAACCTGGTAGGACCAGCGGTGTACCTGAGGCTGTGATAATTTTAAATAGAATGAATCAGCTCACATGTCGCAAGACCTCCTCAAAGAGGTCCATGCACAGGTGCACCCAAGGCAACATATAAAAAAAACGTAAAACAACAATTGTGTTTATTGGGAAAGATGACCAACAAGAAAAGTTGGTCTTGAGCAAATATACTTAAGCCAACACAGGGGAATTTGGATTGGCAGAAGTGGTATTAAGCCTTGGTGCACCAATATACGCATGCTTCCATACAAAAGGGTCACGTACCTCAAAATCTACTTTACTTGGGTAATTGACTAAAGTTGAACCTGACCTGAGCTTGTAATTATGTAAATGGAACAGGTTTCAGACCTCCATTCCCCAATTAACCAAATTGCCCTGTCATCATTTAGTTCAAAACTCGTTTGTTTTAGCCCTAGAGCCAAAATGGGGGGCTGGGATGTAGGAATCTCACTTGTACCAACCTGGGCATACCTAGCCTGTACCCAACGTTGATTCAAGGTGTGCTTGAGATCAGAAAAGGTCTGAAGTTTCACCTTCTAGACCTCCTGCCGCCCAGACTTGTCCTAGCTGTTAATGCCCTCTAAAAAGTCATGTAAACATGACAATTCTTATATAGCCAAGTGATTGCCATACATGGCTGAATATCCTACTTTCAGACAATGAACAAAACATGATCTCAGATTTAAAGGTAAGAATTTGTTTTGTAAGGGTCAAAAACAACTTACATCCCCATATACACCATTAACTTACAAAAGCATAAAAAGAGTCAGATATATAATCGCTAATCTCTTCATAAAGTTGTCCATAAATCATGCTTCACGTTGTGCCACCTTTTTACATTCTCATTAATATCTTATTGCTTCAGTTACCAACAAGTGAAACATATGTAACCATTTAAGCGTTGTATGGGCGAAAAGCTGCTCTACAATTTTTTAACCCTGCTCATAAAAGCAATTAAAACAATTTGTCTTTAGGAAGCTGTGAGCATGCACTAGATGATGAGCAAGTTAAAATTTTAATTAATTCAGTTCGCAACCTTGAGAAACAAACAGTGGCTACAAAGGAATATAAGTAGAAAAACTTAGCTACCTGAATTTTAAAACTAGATTTACTAATATGTGAAAGGAATCCAACTGAATAAGCTTCAAGTAATTTTTTCAGAACTCTCAATAGTCTTGGCATGGGGAGAAATTGACTATACCATTAATGGTGAAGTCACAAAGGTCTTATACAGTCATTTATACGCGAGACATTCTTTGTATCCCTAGATTTCGTCTTGTAAGGTTTGGTGTCAAGGATTCAACTGCTAATAAAACTTGTAGTTTTGCCTTGAGAAGGAATTAAGGACACCAGTCATCTGTGCCTTAAGGACCCTGAGATACAAGAGACCAATGCAGCAAAATAATAATATTATAAAGATACTGACAAGGCGAACAACTAAAAAGTTCTATATATTGATTTATTGATAGATTCTAAAGTAATTATAGATTGATTAACAAGGACTATTTATTAGGATTTTCTTCCAACGATGATGGATAAAATTTTCAAGAATTATTATTATGACTTGTAAGCACTAGATCTGAGGATGATGGAGAATTACATGTCGTCTATCATGCACAAAAAGCCTATTAAAAATTGACACAATCCTAAACTTTAATGAGATATAATCATTTGGTTACTGTACTGTAAAGAATAAAACATCCATTTACACAGAAGGGGAATTTTTATTTAATTGAAGAATCAACATGATGGTTTGAATGTAACAAAGATGATAAAAAACCCAGTACTAGACAAAAAGCACCAAACTACCAAATATCATAGATGTGAGTAGAATTAAATTACAATTGATAAACTTCCAAATTATTAAATTTCAATACAGAAAAATGTAATCATTTTTCTACTTTTTATAGTCATGATATACTTAATTTGGTGTATTAAACTATTTTACTCAACCAAATATCATTATACAGTCATTTTTTTGCGGGGTTTCTCTTTTATTTTTTATAAATTAAGGACTATCTTGCAAAAAATATATTTCCAAGTGCACCCAAAAATTAAAGAAAAAGTTGTTAAGATCAGCTTCAGGCTTGAAAATTACAATGATATTAGGTTTTTTTCAAGAGAAAGAATCCTATTAGGTACACTGTTGTAAAAGCGCCACAGATGTGTAGTTTTCTCTTGACAATTTGGTGATGAATAAGATAGTTTTGTCCAAATTTTCATATAGTATATCTGTGTCAAAATAATTATAAAATATTTAAAAAAATTAAGAGGCTACTTTTACTATTAACATAATCTTATATATTTACACGTATAAGAAGGTTCTAATGCAATGTATAAAGTAGCTATCAACAGAGTTAGAAAATGGGTACAGTCAGGTTAAGTAAAGTGGGGACTATTTGTTATCGTTTTGACCTCATAAACATGATTTTATTAAAAAAGCTTATTGTGTCCCTGCTGGTAGCCCTTTAGCTGGACATTATACATTTATAGCACTTAAAAATTCGAATTGTATTTTTTATTATACTGTAGAATTTCGTAGACATTAGTAACATGGTTAAGTTTCTAGATATGGTTTGTGTATATTTTAAGGCTTAAGCAATGGTAGTGAGGTACATCTCTTTATCACATTAAAAAGCTAACATCAAGTAATCACTTGTTGAAATAAATGGTTTTTGTTAAAATGCAGCTTAACCATAGATTCACCTTATAGTGTAACAATTGGTTGAACATGCACATTTTTTTAGAATTTAGGACATAAATTTCACTATATTGATGGTTACAAATCCTTATTAATCTGATAAGCTAATTACCAGGTTGATTAATTGAGATAATGTTTAATAAAGTCTATTTTTTATATTGTTATAACTTTAGGTTTCTCACTAATCAGCAAGTGGATCTCTGGAAATTGGGATCCCTCAGGACACCAAGCCTAGAATATTAAATATATTAGCTCTTTCTGGAGATAAAACATTAAAATAAGATAAAACAAGGCAACCTACGCTGCAAAAATACCCAATTCTCATATTAAAGTATCTGTTACTTAAAACAAATAAGACCACTCCCATAATGGATGTTTCATCCTTTTTATACCTATCTTAATCTGGGTAAAGATGCTATTATACGTGATTTTGCAAATTTCTATTATAAGAATGTCCTGATGTTGTTTGCACCTCTTTCAGTCAAGTGAATAGAGCCAAAAAACATGAGCTTCAGGACATGATAGGTGCCTTGAAACGTCTTAATAAAAACCTTATGAGGGCTTATGAGCAGAAGCCCAAAGAAGTAGATGCACAAGTGAGCAGAAATTTGACCTAAGCTCACATTTTTATTTGGAGTAGTAAACGCCATTCAAGTGCATTATTGTAGAACCAGAAATTGATAGAGGACAAAAGGGGTTCTACAGTCCACACCTTGACTTGTCAAAAATTATTGTTGAATTCCTTTTTAACTTTAAATTGGTGTACGTAATGCACCAAAGTTCCTAATTCAGCTTTACTAGCCTTAAAATTTCTCTATTGAGATATCTTTTTGTTAGGTAAGCTGGTTTATTGCATTAAAAATTTGGACCTTGAAAGTCCCTGATGTTACATCATTCCAGGTAATATTCCTCCCAGTTGGCAGGATATAGTCCAGCTTGCAAGCTAGTCCCACATCCGTGTCCCAGGCATTTCCAGATTCCTCTTCTATCCTTTACAGTTTTTGTGGCCTTCTGGAATAGGGTAGAGAGGGTTTGGGGTGATCATTTGGATTGCTGGTGGTTAACGCCTCATGCGCTCACTAAGAGACTTCTAAGAAACCTGATATCTTTACCTTTATACATTGAATTTTAACTGGTCTTCTATGGCTTCCTTACCATATGAAAATCCAAAAAAGCCAAAAACCAAATGACTGCCTCAAGCATACTAACTTATTTTAGTAGATTTCACTTCTCAAGAGTACACACAACTAATTACATCTCTTGCATATGATTCTAAAACCATAATGTGGGTAGTAGGCCATATTATTTTTCATATTCACATGGTGCAACTTCATGTAATTTGTAAAAAATTCTTTTGTTCATGATTTCTACTCCTTATCCAAGTGCATTCATGGTGATATTAGCCTTGTATCAATTTTGATAATGACTTTTACTTTATATATTGAGAGTATTCTAACCTTTACTAGAAAAAAAATTTTTCCCTGAAATCTGTTACCAACTCTTGGACTAGACAGTTAACTATTATCAAGCCTGAAATAAATAATTCAATACTAATAGTAGATTATATGAGATTTAATTTTTTTATATTATAATGTATCAAAACTGCTTATGTAGTAAATGTAACAAATTTGGGTTTAGATAAGAAGATTTTATAATATTTTTTGCTTTAATCTAATACTATAATGATTAAAATTTTAATTTTTTTTAAAGGCCACCTTTGCTGTCACACCATTCCGTTCCTATGTTGATGCATGTAGCACCTGCTGCCGCTTATGGGGGTGATGTTGAGCCGTCACTTGGTGCTTTTTGGCTACTACCAAAAGGCGCTCAGAC
This sequence comes from Massospora cicadina, assembly GCA_022478985.1. NCBI lineage: Eukaryota > Fungi > Entomophthoromycota > Entomophthoromycetes > Entomophthorales > Entomophthoraceae > Massospora > Massospora cicadina. The sequence goes on along the minus strand of JAKSZP010009368.1, from coordinate 130,721 downwards.
TAAATATGATAGCTTTTAACTTATCTAGTAGCTTCATTACACTTTAGGACCTAGCCCATCATCTCACATGGTCCCAAGCAGTGCTTCATAGCCCCTTGGAGCTCCCTCAGAGCAACCTACGCTTTGGCATTTGTGTTAAATATGGAAATCTTTTTCCATATGTGGGTGCAGCCACTATAAAAAATGGCCCAGTAAGTATACAACCCCAAAATAAGTATAGATTACTACATAAAGGCTACTTTGACCCCATATCTTCCTGTAAAGTCCACACCAAGGCAGGAGCAGTGCTGCCTTTAATATTTTAAAGATGGCCTTATCCCCACCATTTGAACCTGGCTGTCACAGGAACCACTCTAGTAACTCAATTTGCCAGATTGTTAAGTCGCCTCTACAAAAGTAGCCTAATCATGAGCTAATGGAAGGTTTAACTGCCTATGGCTTTGACCCTGTTTTGCAGTATAGTCCTAAATGGATCCATCCAAATTTCAGGACAGCAAACGTTTGTGACAATCTTATCCTTCCACTAACCTGTCATCGATAGAGCTAAGAAAAGTTAGACTAAGCTTCAGGCTTAGGTTCTCAAAGATATAAAGAAACACCCTAATGTTAAGTGCACAACCATATAAATGGCTTAATAAAGCGAGGCTTTAGCGGAGTGACTAAGGATTTAACGTTCATTATATACTGGAGGCCCCAAATACATACTAAAAAGTTACTTGTAAAGGAAACCGAAGATCTAGCTTGGGCAGCCTCAGGTGGCTGTAGGGATGGAAGATCACCATTGTCTTGGGTATTAGCAGTTGCATACCATCAGCAGTACTAATTATGAGGTTAGCATCCTCAGGAATTAATTTTGCATTGCAAAAAAACTTTATATCCCTAGTTAGTGTTAGCTAAAACTGCATAAAAAAGCGAATTGTTTGAGCTCAGGAGGAAATTAACATGCTTCAGAGTAAGAAGTCTAGGACAGAAGTACTCAGTGTAAGAGCTATTTTGATTAGTTGCTCACCTCAGGTTGCACTGAGGCCTGATTTGTTGGTTATGATGAAAAGAAGTAATTAAAATCTTGACTTTTATGAGAGGGGATTTTTTTTAATCTTTTTGCAAAATTTAGAAAAGTAACCAGCACTGGTCCCACCCTTTGACAAACACTTTTTATCTTTTTGCGGTAAAGTAAAAATTACTCACATTTCAGGGCAAAATCCTTTTTATAAAGATGCTATAATTTGTTTTTAATTTTAATGAGAGATTGCTTTTTTAAAAACTAGGGAATGAGACCTTGGAATTTTTATTTAAATTAAACGGCTAAAAAACAGAGAAATGATTAATAATGAGAACTAGATTGAGGCATAGAACGTTATTTAGACAGAGAATGGAATTAGGGAAGATAACGAATTTATAGGTGGATCAAAATGAAGCCAATCGTAATTATTTTTGCATCCTGAGGTTGGGGAGCAGCTGGGATTGATGATAAAGCTGGTACTGGATTCCAAGACGAGAATAATTCTCTTGCTCCCCATTTTGACAGCCAAGCCCACCTCATAATTTATTTTGGGAAATGGGCGCTCTTGAAAAGTAGGATTAGGGTTGATAATGTGGATATTTCAGCTGCTGGTTTCTCATGATTGAGTGATCATGAGCGTTACGTGTCCTAGGCCCTGCATCCAAAATCAAAAGATCTCTAATAACATAAGAAATTTCTCAAAGTAAGTTTGACTCAAGGTCAGGGTTGGCGCAGGCCATGGCAACCCTGAAAACTTCACCAGGAGGGTGCATACCAGAATTTATCCATTTTGTGGGCGAGATCCTCCTTGATGTGGAGTGGGAGATCCAGAAGTTGTTATTTTTAAAAAAAAAGGTAACAAATCCAATTCAACTTCAAGAGTGCTACCTCAAGGCTTAAAGGAAACACTCGCCTAGTAAGTCACCCACTCCATCATTTGCTCCACCACTAACAATCTGTTCTTGCCCATGTAAAAAATAGCTGTCACATATGACCAATGTGTTTTGGCTAGTCAATTAAAAATTCAAGTTTCACTCCCTTGCCGCCCCTTAGACTTTGCCCTACCCCATCCTTTAATTCCCCTGTTGCTGCTATGTAAATTTTTTAGAGTAAGAAATGTTCCTTACCTCTCCTCCCTCAAGTGCTGTGGCGCTAATCCCACAGCGCCAGCAATAAGCTAAATCTTCCCAAAAATATTCATAAGCATATTGCAGCTCAAGCTCAAACTGAACTGCCTTGGTTGACAGTTCAAGCACTAAATGTTCCCATCCCAGCCAACCAATGGTTTTTGTAATCCCAACTCTACAAATTCTAACCCCTTCAATCTTTTATATGGTTGGTATATGCTTGTTAGATAATAACCTGACTTGATTCTTAGACTTAACTTGAGAACACAACTTGACCCTAAATTTATTAATATATTTATCTCTAAATATGGATTTTATTAAATTCACACAGTGACTTTCCATTGGAACCTTTTCCTGACCAGCAATACTTTGCACAATTGAATTTGTATGATAGTAAATGATTCTCACCAAGGTGCACTATATATATTAAATGAAGTAATTTGACTATATATAAATCAACTACTCTAAATCTAAGGATCCCTTATCTATTATATGTTGTCTTTTATTCGTGTAGATCTTTAGTATAGTCGTACTATACTAAAAGGCTGAGAACCTTTCTGCGTAGTCATGCTATATAAGAGAGACATAGTTTGAACAGTCAACCATAACCTGTGCAGTAGCAAGTAAATTTTTTTTGCTACAATACCAATAATAATTAAAGCATGCGGCCTGATTTTTATTAACCAGGTTATAAGCCACCCTCATTCCCTGATCCCAACATCAATTATGTACTCAAATTGGCTTAGCCACCCATTGATACCACCAGTTTGTGGTGTACATGACTACTGCCCTTACCAACACTCTCCTTCTTCAAGACATCCATGTGGAAATGGAACCACTTTGTGAGGTCATTCACCTTCCTACAATCCTATAAACATTGTAATGAAAGCCCAATTTGATTGCAAAGAGTTGACATACATTGTGTGACGTCCTTGTATTGATATGGCCAAAGCATCACTTTTCGACCCAAATTACCTTCAATCTCGCCAATGCCTCAATAAACTACTGCGTTTTAGTCTTATTGAATTTTCAGAACATCAGCTTTCCAATTACATCAAAGTGATGCACATGGCGTACATCCTTGACAAGTTTACCCCGATCTCCTCCACCTTCTGCATCATACAGATGACGCCCTTGCTCAAATTGTCTGCTATGGAGCACTACTTAAAGCGAGCCACCATTAATATAACCTCAACCCCCCTCCACATCTTACATGGCCGCTTAGACTTGCTGCTATGGCGCCCTGTTAAGAACTTTATATCTTAGTTTTCATTTTGTCAACAGCATTAATGATTTTTTGGATGCTTCCCCTCCTTGTGTTGGGTTCAACTTGTACAAAAAAGGATTTTAAGACTCGATAATTACCTTATGATTTCCAGTCAAGTCTCAGTAATCTGTTCTTGCATTTCATTATGGTCTTTGGTCAGCAATATTTTTTACTGATTTTTATTTACTTATTGGTATAATTATCAATATATAAATTAGGATCTCATGGCTTATTTCTTGTTGCCTTAAACTGATCTTGTATTCTATGCAACTATAATGACCCAGGTGCCTCTTAAAGTGCTGCTGGTTAGATATTTATAACTGATAGTTTATATAATATGGTGGTATCTTACTCTCACACACTTGTTTATAAGGAAACAAGTTCCATGATAACTTTCATTACTAATATTGAAACTTTTGGTAGCCCTTTGCTATTATTTTATTATGGCTATTGTAGGTGCTTATAAATTGATTTTAGTCATTTTCAGCATCTATCAAATTATCTTGTATATCTAATTTATAAATGGGCCACAATACTTGTCAGTGACAGTTATCAAAGTTTCTTAATCATTAGCATGCTAGATAACTGACCTTTATTGTCATCATTGCTGGGTATCTTTATTTTCTTTTTATCGGTGCTTAGTATAAGTTTGCATATTATTAAGTGGTTCTATTCCAAGGGAGAGATTTTAACCATGACTGTTGAGTTTTTATTAAACTAACTTACCATGATGAGATCAAGAAAAGTCTTAAAATGTCTAAAATGTAATAAAGAAAAAAGATATGTGAGGAACCGCTTTAATGAAATATATCATTTCCAAACATGAGCTCAGTTGAAGGTCCCGTCCAGAAACCCTTACCTTCACAGTTGTCCTCCGCGCATATGGAAAAACATACTGTACCATCTTGAAACAGGGCAACTTCACTCTCTGAATGCTCTGGTACCCTCTTTGAGTGACAATAAATTTTGTCATTGACTTCAAGTTGTCCATTGTTTAACATCTTGGATAACTCCTGCTGATATATTCTAGTAGGTAGATTTTTTCTTCCGCGTCCATAATGAGTGCTAAGACTTTAATAGATGCTGCTTCTCTTCCATATAAAGCTTTATAATGTGTCATGCTGATGCCACTGTGGTAAAACTGGTAAACAGACTAGGCTTATGGTAATATGATAGCCCATTTAAAAGTGTGTTTGGTTGCAACCTTTTGGAGTTAAAGCTATAGTCCCATTGACAAATTTGACATTAGATTAATTGAGGGAGTGAAAGGTTTAGTAAACTGTTTGACTACTACTTGAACTGCTAGATGTTTCACAATATTAAATATATAGTAACTTCCATTATTGGATAGCAATAATTGTGGAAAACCAGATCAGGTAATATCTTGGTGATAAAGAGACTTGCAGTAACTCTTAATTTAAAATGCTTTAGCTGAAAGTTTTATTTACTTACATGGTGAAGTGGTCAATATCAGTTTCTACAACCGTGGGGGGGGGGGGGGGGGGGGGGGGGGGGGGGGGGGGGGGGGGGGGGGGGGGGGGGGGGGGGGGGGGGGGGATAAAAAAAAAAAAAGAAAGAAAGAAAACTTCCACTAGATGACTTTAGAAAAAGCTTTAAAAAATTTATAAAGACATTGTGAAAAGTTGATACAGGAGGGACAGGCTATAAATTATACCACTTATGAATTGGTTTATGATGCACAAATTCAACGCACAAGGTTCCATTTATTTAAGAATGTCATCATACTTTGCTTTCTCAGTTAAACTTCTCTTATAAATAACGATATGTTATTGTAGCCTTCCATAGCCAACCTGCTAGTGGCCTTCCATAATAATAGCAAACTGTTCACTCAGTTTGTAAGTCCTGAAGACTAACCCTAACCTGGATAGGGATGAATGCCTTTTTGGAAAAAGGGGTTCTAAGGCCCAAGTGGACCCCCTATTGCAGTTGAATGATTTGGAGCACTTGGTAGACGAGCGCTGGGTAACTAATCTTCCCCCCCAAAAAAAAGATAACTCGTTCCCACCTCTTCCTACTCTTCAACCCTATTGAGTTTGATAGAGGGGGTTTGTAGAGAGTTTTTGCAAGCCAGGGGCCATGGGCAGGCCCCTGGGCTACCCCATAACCCAGGCAAATTATGCCAAAATCTTGATGAAATTGCATGTGCCAAACTCGGACCCCAGTCTGCAAATTCTGGCTGGGGGGAGCCATTCTGGACTGGCCAGCGCTAATGATCATTTTGGGTAACAATTTGGATCTTGGACCAAGCATAAAAAGACTTGGACCAGTTGCCACAACTCTCCAGGACAGATCTGGGAAGTTTGGATCATGTAAAAGCTCAATTGAGAGTCTGGACCAGATCTCAAATAACTCAGCCCAGCTGCCACAGCCCCTGGGATGAATCCAGGAAATCTGAATAATGCGAGCAGGCCAACTCGAACGTCCAGGGCCCACATATGCACCATAGACTTGGCTTGAAAAAAATGCAGGAAAATTTATTAATTTTTTGATTTCTGCCAAGACTTTAAGCATCCCCCACCCCCTCCCCACCAGCCAACCAGATCTCATTGCCAACCCCAAATGACCAGTCCCATAACACTTCCCCATGCAATTTTCTGAATACATAATGCAACTGCCCTGACCAGGGGATGTGCTCAGTTCATTCTCTTACTTTCTTGTGCTTTGCGCCTAATAAACCTCAATCACCCTGATTGGATTGTCACGGCCTCCATCCACCTTATTTTTATTAAAAAAATTTTGCCAATCGATCCAGGAAAGCATGTTGCCACCCAGATCCTTTTTCTTATGTTTGCTGACTGGATTATCCAGTTGATTGACCCCTCCACATGGCATAAATCACGAGTATTATAAACCATCTTGCCCCCAACAATGAATCCACTTCCTTGTCCATTATTGCACATCCGTTTAATTTAAACCCTCTTATCTTTACCGCTGTTGACTTCCCTAAAGCTGCTCCCCTTTTGGAACAGTGCCAGGGCACCTCTACTCCACCGCTCACAGATGTGGGACCCCTACTTGGTCTGTCTGCTGATGGTCTAGCCCAACTGTGGGGCCTGGATCACCCCTTTCAGGAAAAGCTCAGTCCCAACGCTCTGTGTGAATTCTGTACCCCCTCTGCTCTCATCCTTGATCACGTGGCAGCTCTTGTGCCACTCCTCATTGGCGCGCAAGCTCACTCCTTCAAGCCCAAAGGCCAGCAACTGTGAACCATGGATGAGTTGTTGTCCTCCTTTCCTCCCCTGCCCTTGGGGGTTGTCCCCACAAGACTTGAAGTTGCCCCATTGCAACCATTTGGTTCACCTTGGGGCCTTAAGTACGTTATTGAACTTTTGCTTCCCTCACATTCCCAATAGAACCTCACTTATTCAAGTCTCTTGAACCGCAGTGCCCATGGTATTCTGGGCTCTCCACTGGGTGCTCACGCACCCTTATTTGGAGCCCATCTAATTCTTATCATCTGAATCCATAACAAAGCTTAATATAGGGCAGGCAATTGTCAAAATTAAATTTTATAACTGATCATCTTTTGATTTTGTTAATCTTGTTAGTAACTATTTTCAATTTTTTCTCGCTTTATCATCTTCTTCCCATTTACTTTTTAGTCTTCTTTTAAATAAAATATATCACTTTCATGTGTCTGAATATGAAAAGATTGTAACCATGACAAGCCATCCGCATTCAGGTGATTTCTCCAACTTTATCTAGGATATCAAATTAATAATAATCCAACTGAATGAACATCTTTAAGGTGCAAGTCAAGGTCTTTCATACTGTGAAGCTATTATAATATTTCATAGTTGGTTTACTTTTTTTAATTTACTCCATAATTTATATGGTAAGAAGTGTCAGACAGCTCAAATATTAGCTAAACTGTCTCATTAAGTGACTGTATGGTTGCTTTCAGCTCTGGTAAACGTTATTAATTAGAATTTTTTCTGCTGATCCGCGTCATCTTCGTCTAGATGTAGTAATTTGGCCCCATTTTCAATATCACTAACATCTGTATATATGTACAGCTTCATCCCAAAGTATGGATATAAAAAGGTAGGTTTGACCAATTATAGTTGTTTTAGTTGACTGGGGGCGTCCTCCTGTTCTTATACACATTTAAGCCATTAGCATATCTAAAAAAAGAATAGAATTATGTTATTTTAAAAAGTTCACTGCAAAATAATAGTTTAACCTACCATTTTCAAGAAAACATTGACTTTTCTCATAATTTTTAGTAACTCATCTAAAATATATCTTTGGCCTTTTCTGTTGTGGTTCTAGGTTTTTTGTTTTTTTCTTGACCAAGATTTTTTAAATAACTTTTAGAATAAATATTTTTATCAATAAACCTTCAAATTAGTCTTGTCTTATTCAGGTGAATACTTCCTTCAAGTGTTAAGGTGCTTTTTGAAATTCTTCTGATTATGGTATTGTTATTCAGATAGATAAGCACGCTAAATATATAATACTTTCAAAATCAGTTTTAGAAACTTGTTGTAACATAACCATGGCGTTGCACATGCCCTATAGCTTAATTGTTGACAAATAAAAACCTTGCCTAGTTATCAATTTGTGCTTCTCTTGACCATCTGAGGGTAACATAATTTTGCAAGTATACACTATCTATGTCCATAACAGACCAGTATTGCACCCTTTAGGTCTTTTAAGTCATCACATGTGTGAGGCAAATGGTACTTCTCCTAATGGTCAGGTCGTTCAATCTTCAGTATCTCATGATCATCCTATAGGTCCCATCCTTATTTATCAATAGTAATAGGTGTGACGCCCAGGTACTCTTGAATGAGCTTATAGAACTAACATGCTTTAACCGCTAAAACTCTTTCATAATATTTTCCTCTTCACTCCTAAAACACTAGTAAGTTTAGACTATAAATAGTGTTTTTCCAATGTCAATTCTGTAGAACATTTCTATGCAATTTTCTAATCATTTGTTTCACAACTGAAAATGTCCAAATACTGGTCTTAGATCGCCAAGTTCATAGTATTCTTGATCACTTGGCTCTAGTAAGATGATCTCCTGTTTTTTAGTACAAGGCGAACCAGGACTAAAGGTGTATCCTTAAATTGAAACATAATCTCTTCAATGCTGGATAATTCACAGAAATGTCTTAACGTCAGCATAAAAATTAATATTAAGGTATTCTATTGTTTAGCTTTTCAAAATTGAACAGAGCTTTTATTATAATAGTTCCAAGAAGTACCTTAGTCTACCCTTGGTAACTGGATACAAGAACTAATTAACTTGAAGGCTTTTGAGCTCTAATTTCTCTAGGACAATTATCTCAAGCACTTTTTATTCTGTTATATCCACGCTATCAATAAGCATTATCTTCTGTTCTTCTCATAAACGATAAAGTTCCTTACTGGCATATAAATGTAGTTTTTACACAGCTTAAGCAGTGTGAGGTAATTGAATAGATTTTATTTTTAGTACACAGATAATCAGATAAATCTAATAATTATTTTCAACAAGGCACACTAAGCTTTCCGCTTATTCTTTTCATTCTTAAATACTAATGGCATTTGGTAGTTAAGTAACCCAAATGACTCTAAATGAATCAATGATTCATAAAAATATAAAAAATAGAAATTTTATAATTGTCATTCTTAATACCACAGCTAGGGCAGTCAATTAAATTTATTGCGCAATTTGTCCATTTGCTCACATGATGCTTATTGGTATTTGTGGGCCACTGGCGATAGTATCATTAATTGTTCTTAAGGTGAATTTTCATTCAAAATGAAGGTTCATTTTTTCATTTTGACTTGATTTTACTCATGATTCAAGTGTTACCATGTTGAAGCTTTTACTACCTTAATGGGGACTTTTATTAAGTAAATAATGCTCCTCTTAGTCTCTTCTTGAGTCTTTGCATAATTCAAACCTTTTTGCCTTTTACAATACTATTACCGTTGTAAGCCACATTAAAAAGCAACTCATAAAATTTATAGTTTTTTTATTTGAAAAAATTTAAATAGTAAAAACACTAAAAAGAGAAGTTTAAGTTTGAATTGATACTTGGGTAAATTTATAAATTATCATTCATTTAGTAGGCTATTTTGCGTTCTCATTCTAGTCAAAGGTAGTAAACTCCAGAGCCTGATTCTATTGGACTTTCATGGTTTAGTTTGTATTACACTTTAAAACTTAGTTTAAATAATGGTGGTCTTCAATTTCTTGGGATTCAAGAGACCTTCATGGCTGTTATGGCACTTCAGGTGCCATTGTTTGACCTTTGGAACTGATTACTAGATTTAGTAAGACTCAAGTCATGCAACAATGCATGAGTGTGGAAACTTGGTTCAGGTTATATAATGGTAATTCAGCCAAAATTGGCGGCATCATATGGAGTCTGCCATCATCTAAGGCTATCATATTTTGTTAGACACAAGTTTATAAAAGGGAGTTGATCTTATCTTTTGTCACAATTTAGTCATCAAACTATGTATGTCACATCTAAAAAGGTCCTCATTAACTCACTGTAAGATGTTTTTTATTTATTTTAATCTTATTTGAGTTATGCCGACCATTGAATGGACAGTACTGAAACTCAAAACCAGAATAAAATAAACACCCCAATTGAATAAACGGCTGGGAGACAAAACAAAAACACCAAAACCAGGTGGGTAGCGGAAACTGCTAACCCACCATGGCTGAGGGTGAGGGGGGTCAGGAGGTTTGTCTGAAGACGAGTTTACATAACTATGTCAAATTGGTTGGAGAGACAGATTAGAGTGGAGTGCAAGGGCTTCGAGGCATCAGCATAGTGTGGATGGATGGCATTGTAGTTTGAGTTCTCCACCTTCTCGTCAAGACCAGCGCGGCATACAGATTCAATAAATTCTGCTAAGTGAAGTTTGGCTTGAATGCGGGCTTTGAGGAGTTAAGCAAAATTGGAAATACTCTGAAGTGTGATTTTAGCAGATGGGTTAAAATCTGGTAGTTTAACAACATACATGATGGCAGATTCAGCATCATCAATTAATTTAGAGTTATTGCTGCAGGGAGATTTGGGGAAAATGGGGAAAGTAGAGTATGGGCAGCCCTAGTTGGTATTGAGCCACTGATTTGTCCACTGCTTTGCATAGGTTTGGGCACTGGGGAGAGGCCACCACAGCTAAGGCAATCTGGTGGTCACTTTGGAGGGGACGGCATTGGGTTCAGGAGCTAAACGTTTGATGGGGGGTTATCATCAAAATAAGAGAGGAAAAATTCGGCTTGACCATAATTGAACTGGCTGAGAGGTTGACCAGTTTGCTCACTCATAATAACTTTACCTGATTAGTCAATCTTAGCCAATAGGTCCCATGGATTCTGGTTTACAAGAATAGTGGCTTTAGAAGTTGGGTGGGTGGTAGTGGTTGAATGGGTTTCTTGGGAGAGAAAAGTGGTCCAAGCCTGACTCTGATTGGTGTGAGTAGATTTGGGTGGGTTAATGTGGGTGGTTGATTTAATGGGGCCCAAGTTCCCACTTTGTCCCATTGAACGAGAATGTTGGGTAGGAAGGGGCAGCAAAATGCCCCATTCAGAACCTGCTGAATGTGGCTCCGAAGCTGCATCAGAGGAAGTGGCTCAGGGCAAGGTTCTTTGGAATGGTCAAGTCCAAAACATAGGGGACAATTTTGGCGACCATTATCCACTAGAGCCCAAAAAAAGAGCTCAGGCGCAGCTGCAATATGAGCATGGGGGGATTTGTTGGGCTATAGCAGGGTGGTGTGGGACAATGGTAGCAGTTGTGCGATGGGCAGCAAGGCGCTCTGCACCATGTTATTTTTTATTGTTAACTACAAAAGGGTCCACATTGTTCGTCCTTTCCAGTTGACTTATTTTATTTCATATTGTTTTTAAATTGTTATTTTTTGTTTATTTTTAAAAAATGGCAAGTAAGTTACCCTATTTGTTGTTTCTTATGATGTAACACTTGAAACTTCAAGTATGAACATTGAATTATTAAAATAAATAACACGCTTTAGGAATGTTTCTTCTATAAGTCTGTTCCAAGTTTGTTCTCCAATTTAAAACAATGAATTCCTCTTAAATTGCAGGTTGTAATCTCAGGAGTTGCACATCTCCTTCACTACTGGCCCACTTGGCTGAGTTTCAGTGTCCAAGCCTTTATTATCTTTGGGGTCTTCCTAATTGGCTTATAAACCAACAAAGTTAACAGCAGCGTCAAGGGGTTCCTTTAATAAAAACGGCACTGATAAATAAACTGAAGTTATTGCAAGTTTTAAAAAAATATAATTACATATACACAAGCAGATAGGTAACTATATATGAGGGGCAGGGCGTTGGGAGCAATGGGATAGAATAATTTAATAAAATGTGATTTTGATATTCCACCACGGAGCCATAAAGCAAACCTTTATGTTAGCTTATTAAGTATTTTTAGGAGCCACTTAACCATAGTGTTGATGGCAGGCCGAGAACTTAATTGAATCTAAATTTTACTCAAAAATATAACTAGTATCTTTAAGATAAACTCAAATGGGAGGTTACATTGCAACCATTACTGTGATGGAACTCCATTAGAACTCAGCACTAGGGAACCATGAAAATTAACACAATTATAACACTACCCCTCACTAAAAGAGAGCCTTTTTGGCTCCCCCAGGCATGGGAGCAACTAACAGACCCACATATTATTGGTACCTTTTTAGTAGGAGGAAAGAAATTTACATTATAGGAAATTTGGGGTTCAAATTAAGTGACAACGATTCACCTGGAGATCTTCTGGTGGGCGCAAGAGCCTTAACCAACAGCAGTTTAAATAGCATAACCAATTTCCCCCTATCAAAGAGAAGCTGGACAAGCCTGGTGGGATAGGTGATGGGGTTCGGTATGCTTGGGACAATGGCCGTCCCCCATCTAATTAAAAATTAGTCTGAAGTAACATAATGCTTTGTATAATCCAAGTTTCTCAACGTTACATTGTTAAAATATGCCACAAGCTTTAAGAGTATCCTCTATTGAACAGAAATCTAGGTAAGTTTAGTAATACAAATAAATGATTTCCACTAGAGTCACAGGTTGAAATATCAGGAGTCACACATGGCCTACTCACTATTGGACCACTTGGTTGAGGGTTTGTGGACGAACCATCATCTGCAAAAGGGTCTTCCTGATAGGCTTATATACCACCAAAATTAACAACAGCGTTGAGGGGTTACTTAATTAAAACCAACACTATTCAATACTTAAGCTATTGCAAGTTTTAAAAATTAAAGAGATATTTTATTCATTCAACTAGTAAGTTTATTTGAGGCAGTGAGCCAAAAGCATTAAAAAAGAATAGAGCACAAACTAAGATTGGAAGATACTATCCTATAACTTAAGTAAATATTTAAGTTTGTATATTAATGATTCAATGTGAATGAGCCAAATTGAACTCCAGCATCATTGTCTGGCTGAGAAATAAACTGAAAATACAAATAAACTTATAAAAGGTAAAACAATGTATCCCAATTAATAAATTGAATTGCAATCATCGCTGAGATAAAGTTTTCGTTAAAACTCAGTATTAGGAAAATTATGACTAATAAAACCACTTGTTATACTAAACACAATACATCTAATCATAAAGAAAGTGAATAGCATGCCGCTTAATTGATTTATTTAGACTAAAAATTATGAACTTGGCTTGGTAATCAGCATATGGTGAAAATTTAATCTCCTAGTCAGCCTACCAGTTCTCTTGACTATGGCTGAGGTTTGAGATGGGCTTGAAGCTGTAGAACTAGCGAGAAGTAGATGTAAGCATAAAGAAGGGTTAAAATATACTATTTTAATAGCTATAAAGTTTTGATAATATAGGGTGCGTGGGGCATGGTGTTTAGAAGACCTACATGGCTCCATTTGTTCATAATCTTTTACATTTCTTTCAGACTGAATGCCTAGTTAGATCCCTCAATGTTCTTCATTGCTCCTGACCGCATTGTTTGGGAGTCACGCCTTAAAAGATTTGAAAAAGTGGAATTGTAATTCCAGAAGGCAACTCCATCACTTCTTGTGTGCATAATGCTTCCTGATCAAATTTTCATTTGTTGCCTTTAGGGATAAGTTTTATTCATAAGTGTCAAGTATCAGCTTATTAAGTCTCAATTCAGGGTAAGAATCTAACTTGCTTATTATCCTAATCCTGACAATGCCCTCCTCAAATTCCTGTCAGGGTGGGTATAGGGCCCATGGAAACGGTCATGGACCCAGTTTACCTCTTTCCTTAATTGAGGTTGGCAAAGGAATATTAAGAGTTCAACTTATGGATGACCCACTAGGGTCATACCAGAGAATGTCAACTTAATTTTATCAGTGTTTAGGAAGAATGTGATAAAAGAGAACTATGTCACCTAATTTTATAATCAATAATGATGTTCATCAAAGATTAAATCAGGATGTCTCCCTTCCTCTGGTGGTGACAAATTCCTGAGTGGCAAGGACTTGAAATCAAACATTCTCATTAGGTAAGGCATTCATTGTCAAATCAGAATTTTCAGGCACAAAGGTATCTAGTAGTGGCTGAATGCTACTTAGGAGCTGAGGGGTAACAGATATATAGCTTTGAAAAGGGATAAGTTGATTTTAGATGGTACTTATTCAGTAAGCAAGCTAAGAACTGAGAAGATAGCAATCCAGCGAGTAGGGTCAGAGGTGTCCATTTTCTTCAAAATAAAACAAGCTTCCCATTAACACGTTTCACTGTCCCATTAATGAGTAAATATAGGGGGCGTAAAACTTTAATTATTTCCAAAAAGCGAAGTTTGTCCTTGGACTACCTTTGAGGTTAAATTTATCCCATTATCTGATATGAGATTTTGCGGGAATATTTGCAGAGTTGAAATGGATCAGATAAGTATTAGGGCTGAGGCCTTCAAATTGGCAGTTAAACAGAGATCACTTTAACCAACTTGGTCAAATTTTCCACAGCTAATAGGATATTGTTAAAATTTATAGGTTTTTTGATTATTCTTAGTTAATAACCCCTATAAATATATTAACTGCACAGGTTTGGTTGTTGTTCAACTCTCCACGTTATTTGATAGTGAAATAAGATTATTAATAATAGTATATTTACTATTATCTGTAGTTGAATTGAAGTACTAAAATTTTTGTCCATCGCTCAGCCAGTATTTCCTCTCAAAATAATTATGATGTCCTGAATAAGGATTCGTTTCCTGGTACTACCTAACTCAATCTACACTCAATTCCTGTTTACGGTTTCTCTCTATGACCCACAGTCAGCAGCAATCCCTGATTCAATTCAGCTTCTTCTCTGGATCCCCGCTCAGATCCTTACTATCTAATCTAAAGAGTCTCCCAATTAGAGCACACAGCAATAAATTCCTTGAGAAGGAATAGAACTTGAAATGGATTCAGATAAAAGTATACTAAGATAATACTCATGTAATTGATGATAATTTATTTGTGAATTCTTTAGGGAATTTATAGTAAAGAATTTGGCACCTAACCCTCAGTTGACACTTCCTCCATGAAATGGCATCAATTGCCATTGAATTCCCATCCTCATCTCAGCAGTGATAGTGTTCCCCATCCTGGATAGAATTCCGTTATTGGACATCCTTGAGACATAAAAGGGAAAGAGTCAGAAAACGTGTCCCTAACATTTTCCTCTCGATCCAAGTGAATCAACCATATTTGGCAAGTGACCTGCTTAGGTAATGGGACTTGTTATCCATTAAGGCGGATCACAAACCAAATGATCATTTGCTAGTTGCAGGTGGCATCACTCACCTCACAAATAAATCCTTAAATTCCAAATCAGTCAGTGATAAAACCTGCCCAATCTCAATTGGTACCCTGATAATTAATAAACCATCAGATGCCAAATTTCGTCAGCATCTCTGCCTGATGAAATTTTAATCAATTATCTGAATTGATCCCCCAACTGATCTTACCCAGGCAAATAACCTAAAATCCATTAAGCATAGTTACCCCAAAATCAGGGTCAACTGATATCCAATCTACTTCACATTAGGGAATTATCCCCTAGTGAACCCTGGTAATCTAGTTGGCTGGGAATATGGGCAAAAATCTTAACAGATATACTTGTGCTCATGTAAACTGGTGGGCTAAGGGCCCGCCACCTTGATGTTGATGACATTAAATGGACTTGATGGAATCATGACAGAGTGTTAATTTAAAAGTCTGGCCAATCTTGGGTTTGAAATGTCACCAAGTCTCTAGAGCTTCCTGGATAGTCTCAACCATCTGACCCTATAGCAGAATTTCTTTAACCATTTGTAAGTCTTTTCACCTCTCTGTGTCCAATGGCGAGTGTGCTACAAGGATGAAATTGGTTTAGGAATAAGGAGAGTATAAGTGAGCCATTTTTGTCAACCTCTCTTATATAGAATTCATTTTTTTCTGAGTATCATGGGTCATTTTTTATAGTTCAGTTTGAATTTCAGGACTTTCCAACTCCAATCGCTCGTCAGGACTATTAGATCATATAGTCGGTCTTCTTCAGGGATAAAGGGTTCAGTACCAGCATCCTCAAAAGCCTATCAGGATTTTGATGTATCTCTTCTGAGCAATGGACAATTGTAAATCGTAGTTCTGTAACCTTGATGCCCATCTTACTAATTGTCCATTTGATTACTTCATTTGCTGTAACCATCAGAGCGAAGCATGGTCTTTGATAATGACAAAGTGTATGCCATACATGTAGGCCATAAATGCTTGATTGCCAATAAAACAGCCAGGAACTCAAGATCAGTAACACTAAAATTTCGTTCATCCTTACTTCAGGTCTTGCTAAAGTAAGCCATTGGATAGTCAATTTGGTCGTCATTGTGTTGATCTGGTATAGCCCTGACTGCAAAATCACTAGTATCGGCAATTATTGAAAAGGGCTAGTCAAAACATAAATGAACTAAAAATAGGTATAGTACAAAGGGTATTTCTTAGCTTATTAAAGCCTGTTCTTATTCAGACCACCACTCAAAAGGCACATTTTTATGTAGAAGGTAGGCGAAGGGTTCTTCGAGATTGGCGTACCAAAGATAAACTGAAAATAGCAGCCTACCATGCCCAGGAATACTTTAATATCCCTGAGGCTTTGGCGGCGTGACATCTTAATGGCAGCAACTTTATCTGGGATGGGCTGAATCTCAAATTTTGAGACCTTGTGTCTAAGAACTTACATTATTATTGGAAGAAAAAGCACTTCAAAGCTTGAGCTTTAAAAATTACTTTCTAAGAAGATTAAAGGCTTTTAGGAGATGTTTCATGTGGTCAATAAAGGGTCGTGAGAATACAGTAATATAATCAAGGTATGCGAGGAAACAAGATAGATTTTTTCTTCCAGGATCTTATCCATGGCGCGCTGGAAGGTGGCGGGCGCGTTGAAAAGGCCCTGGAGCGTCCTAGAGAGCTAAAAACCCTTCATTGGCTATGAGCGCGCAATTAGATTGATATTTAGGTGCTAGCTCTACTTGTTATTATCCGCTAGTGAGATCCATATCATAAAATTGTTATGACCTGGCAAGCAAGTGGAGAGAGTCATTGATCTGTGTTAAGGGCAACTGTCCTTTTTATCAAATAGAACTAATCCAACAATATTCCATCTCTAATTGATGACTACCATCCTCTATTCTAAACTAACAAGTGAGGGGAGGCCCAAGGCTACGGGAAGGATCCAGTAACCCAGCTTCAAGTAGCTGCTTGAGCTTAAAAGCCACCTGAGCTTCTTCAATATTACTCTTTTGGTAAGGATGAGTCAGATGGTTTGAGCATCCCCAGTCTCAATATGACTTAAAACTCCATTCTTTTTCAAAATCATATGTAGAGGTTGAGAAAAGGTCAGTTTATTCTTCTAACAATTGCTTAACTCTACTCCATTGCTCACTGTTATGTTTTTTCAAATAGAGGTATCAATTAATGAATCCAACATGGGCAATTCTGACCTAAAATCCCTTAGACTTACAAAGTTATGCAAGTTGTCAATGGCTTCTACAAGAAGTAGGAGAGCATAAGGAGCTGAAGTATTATACCCCGCTGTCCTAGGTTTTCAGTGAGATTGGCCAGCAGCATAATATTTAACTGGCATATGTGGTATCTAAACTTCCCAGGTACGTCAGGATCTCCTTGACTGATGGGTTTTCAACGCCTCGTATATCTATCTCTTGTCCTGAGGGAATATTGATATGTACACTGGTGTCAATAATAACCTGATAATTTATCAGTATAGTTTTCTGCTTTGTCAAATAGATGGGAATACCTACATGGCCATCTACCAAAGGTTAAATTATCTGTACTTGAGAGCCTCTCACATTATATTTAAGCATGCAATCTAACCTTCACTTTCCAACAGGCAGGACTGAGCTCTTCCCTTTATCTTGGCGTCGTGGGAGGTCTCAAAAACCAATAAAAAGATGTGTTTTAAAAAATATAAGAATCCCACATCATAGTACATGATGGTAGAATAGTTATGGAGAATTTTATTCTGAAGAGGAGATCATAACTAGGGTTATCTAATGCAACAGCCAAGGTATTCAATGGAAACTTTCTTAAGTGAATGGGTTTCAAGAAATAAGCCTCACTGCTTGGGTGCATTGCAGTCCATCTGTGCCTTATTCACGTAGTGAGGTAAGTCAGAAGGTACCTTGATGCTTTCCATCAACTTGACAAAATGACATTCATGGGTAACTCCTGTTGTCAGTGGCGTGGACAGGAACTTTATGAGCTGGTACAGTGACTTACGTACTAAACTACCAAATTAAGGGGGAAAGATGAGAAACATAGTAGATTCATCAGAAGAAGAGTAAGCAGTATCAGGTTCTTTATTATCTTTAGGCTCATATTATCTCCCCCCTCACCCACATAATAACATCAGATTCATTAGAGGTCACTAAATACTCATTAGATGGTACAGGAATATCAGCATGAAGTGCCTAGTCCTTCATTCTAAATGTTCTTTTTCCAATTCCTCAACAGTTCTCTTTTAACAAGTCTTGGCGGTATCATAAAAACCGTCACAGTAGGTGCACCTAAATTTAAGGTTCTTCTGCTTCTTAACAACGTATATAGATGGACTGCCAGGAGATGTAGAAGAATATTTGGAGTTCTAGGTAAACGCAGGAAATTTTTTATGGGATTTTTTAATTATTTGGATACGGGTGAAGTTTCTCTTCTGGCCAATAAAATGTAGTTGGACTTCAGGATATGATCCCATTTTGTAGATTTTCACATTTATGCATTATTCAGCATAATAAGGTTAATGATAACCAAGGGTTGTGCTTGAGCATAAAATTAGTTGGTGAACTCACAAGAACTCTTTACTTTGTTCAAACAAATGGCCATTTACGCCTTCTTCTGATTGGCTAAGATCTGGTTGCTTCCAAACTCCTAGAATTACAGTGTTACAAAATAGTTTCCAAGTGTAAAATCCCTTTAACGAGAGCCATAATTTTTGTGAAGTGCTATTAAGATAGAAGTAAATTTTTTTTCACCTTCTTCCAGTCATTGGCCTTATACATTGATCTCTCTTAATCGTACAGAAAAGAGGCAATACTCTACTGTCTCTTGGGTATATAGCTCTTTGAAACGCCTCTTAGAGTTAGTCATATTTGAAGTGGAAAGTGTATAATTGGTAGGGACGGGAGCAGACATAGAATTCTTGGTTTACACATAGTCATAAGGGGTCTTTTGATCTAATTTTTATCTCATTCCTTATAGGTCCTCCTAAAATTCGTCCTAATGGCGGTTTAGAGAGGTAACAAAGGACTTGAGAGCCACTTGCTCTTTCATATCTTGAATTTTAGTACGTTTTAGGAGAAACTGATCTTCATATTCACTTAAGAAAAGTTCTGAAACCTTGTCAGAGTTTCTTGAGATGACTGTTGCAGCTATTGGTGATCTTAGAAAATGTGTTTAAGTTATTCCACTTGTCTGACAAGGCGTCAAATAAATAACTTTAGTTTTAAGAGGGCCTCATCTGAGCAAAGCTTGCATTCTTGAGCCATATTATGCATTTGGTCTCATAAGGCTGGAAGCATCATTATAACGTCATGTTTCCAGGAGTCAATAGGATCATAAGGAGTTAGTACCAAGGAACTAGGTGGACCTTGATGTTAAAAAGTGTTAATGCTCAGGTCTGTAATGTTTATTCCTTTAACTAATACGGCTTCATGCATGAAGACAAGAAGCACAAATGTGAATGCTATTGTTTAGGAGAAACTTGACCTTTCTTCGCTTAAGATATTTGGACACTTCCGCCCTTAAAATAAAAGTAATAAAAACTTGTAATAAAATTAAGAATCAAGAGCAAGATACTTTTATTAGCATTATAAATTTCATATATAAATCAATTATGGCAATTTAATGACCACCTATTAAATTTTTTGACTTTGTTTCTGGCGAATAACTTTACTACTACTCATCAACCTGAAGCTTAAGATATACTATTGGTCAGAGCCTTTATTGGCTCAATCAACGAGTTAGTGATTGATCCCTCAAGTCTGGTAAACTAGACTATTGGCGTTCATCCCTTATTACTTATGGAAGCCTAATAAAATTAATTATATTTGCTAATTTTAAGCTCCATATCAGGAGCTTAAAATTTACTGAAATAGCTTTTAATGATTGATTATTAAATTAAAGCTTCCTTCTTAAAAGCCTAAAATTCATTGACACTAATGAGTCATTTTAGTGGATCATCTCCTGATATATCACTAGTACTATAACTTTCTTGGAAAATCATACCTGGTTAAAATACCAACGCATTCTTCCACTTATCAGATTAAATTCTCTCACCATGTCTATAGATTCAATTCCTTTGCACACCCCTCGCATCCTAAAGGTGGCAGGAATCCAATGGCGGTATATGTTGCCAGAACAAAACAAGGTAGAAAATTAGCGGCATTCATAGCCTATAAATGGTGGCAGAGATGCAAATTATCTGTTTGGAAACCATTGCCAAAAGAACTTATGGAGATAACATATAACTAAAATAAACGACATTCTGATAACAGGAATATTAGGTATATGAAAATTTTAAAAAGTGTCACAACATTTGATAATTAATTGCTTGCTCTTAGAAACTTAGTATGGACCCTATTCACAATATGACCATCAGAGAGGTTCTTATTTAAATAAATATCCAAGACTAACTTGTTAATGACCTTGAATGGTCCAACCCTGAGCTTTTCTAGCATATCCCACTTTTTTGAAGCTGCAGGTGGCACATTAATTAACCCTATCACAAAGTTCAAAAGTAGGCAGGCCTGGCATTTTAATCTCCTTTTCCCTTAGCCTTAAGCTTCTGCGTGGTAGTCTTTTTTTTGTACTAGATGGTCATTCTGCGTGGTAGTCTTGGTGTAAGCAGAAGACTGCAACCTTATCAAAACTTTCATCAAGCTTTTTAAATACTACAATGGCATCATTGCAGGACTTGGTTAAGGCATGAAATATAAAATTGGTGGCAAACTAGCTTATCGCCCATAAAGTATTTCAAAAAGGGATTTTCCACTGACATATGATAACTTAAAATATAAGCTAAAGTTGCCACTTACAAACATGTTACCCAGATGATAGTTGTTTCCACAAGCTTCTTTAAAGTAGAAGTTATAGTACAATTTTTCCTTTTGATCATCCCATTGGTTTCTGTATGGTAAGATATAGTCAGTACTCCTCATATATTCATCTACTTTTTTAGGCTCAGAATGATATGCGTTTGTTAAGTAGCTTCCATTATTGGTTAATATAGTCTGGGGCATCCATTATGATATATAAATTACTCATGTATAAACTTAGATGTACTGCTGACTTTTATTTTAGCTTTAACACGCCTCTCTACTCACCAAGTCAGGTGATCAATTGCTATAAGGCATATCAGCATTTCTAAATATCCATGGTCAAAGCCCTACTACATCAATTGATATAGTATGCTACACTAACTCAAACTCCACTAGCCGGAAAAGTAGTGGCTTTTTTGGGCTTATGTGCCTGACACATTGCACAACAACCAATATTTTCTAAGATTTCGAAAAGTAAGGTATCTCAGTAGTACACCCATTGACCTGCTACAGAGTTTACTGTAAACCCCATGTCTGGTTATGCTGTAAGCCATGTTGGAAATTACAACGCGTTTGAATGGCCATAGAATCAGTCAGATTTTTTTTTGAAATTTGACCAATTGACCCTAAATGATCTTCATTTTTTGCATCTCATTTTTTTAATGCTTGCTGAATCTATGATGGCTGGTCTCTGATATCACTCTAAGAAACTTCTCATACAACGCATCTACTCCACTCTGCAATGCTAGAATGGTTGGCAACAGTGACAATCCATATGCTTTTTGATGCGTGGTACCTTCTCTGTGCACAATCTCATAATCATATGCTTGTAACTTTAAAGCCATTTGGACCAACATCCCTTCAGTCTCCTTCAAGTTATGCAGTCAATTCAGCCATAAATGATCTGTCATCACAGTAAAATGGACTCTGTGAATATATACCCTGAACTGCTTAGGTTTATATTACTTCAATAAATTTCCACTTGATCACAGTATAATTTTTTCTTACTTACTCAAACTAAGGTTTGCATATGCTACAAGGTATTCATAGCCAAATTCTTCACCCTGGCTTAGCATGGCACTGACTTCCAACAAGGGTGCATCATTTTGAATAATGAATGGCCAACAAAAATATAGATATAACAATATTGGTTCCATCAAGTACGTTCTAAGAGCATAAAAGGAGTCCTGGGATTTCTTATTCCATACAAAGCCTTCCTTGGAATCATTTAACATCTGGAAATTAGCTAAGCAATGAAATCAAAGTTCCTAATAACACGCAATAATAGAAGACCATTCCTTAAATCAACTGCACATCTCAAACACTATTCAGTTGGTACTTAGCCCATTTTTGTCTCAATTTAGGTTGTGAGGCGTAGAACATTTGCGTCTATAACAAAACCCATGAATTAATTTCCTTTTTAAAGAAGTGACATTTACAGAATTTATAACTTTATATTTGCTGCCTTTATTTTCTTTAAAAATTTCTTCCAAGTGTTCAAAGTGATCTGTAAAAGTGCAACCAAAAACATTGTTCTTACTAGGCAGATGAAAACGCATGACAGCTTTAGATCACTTAACACTATACCCATCACATGGTGAAACATTGCTGGCGCGTTGCAAAGACCTTAAGACATCCGCATAAATTTATATAGTCCATGGTTAATATTAAATGCATATCTTTCTTGATCCTCCTTAGTAGAACAACTTTCCAGTACCCATAATAAGATCCATTACCAAAACGAATTGAGTCCCCCTAAGCGATCAAGAGCAATGTCAATCCACAGAAGAGGATATAAGTCCTTTAAGGTTATTTTATTCAGCTGATGATAATCTATAACAACCCAGTTTAATCTATCTTTATTTTTTGTTATTAGGACTGGACTCTTCCATGGACAAAAATGGAAAATGAAAACTCAAAATCCAGTAGCTTAGCAGCTTTGTTGGCACCTATGACCACACTTTCCAATAAATGTCAGATTTTATGCATACAAATTACCAGTTGGTCCCCAATATTGACTTTATGAACTATACCTTTGGCGTAACCAAGATCATAATCATCTTGTGCAAACACCTCAGAATAATTTAAAATAACTTAATCCATGGTCCTTCTTCTCCTATGAGATCCCAGTCAAACTCAACCCTGATCAAACACTGTTAGGATGCGAGATAAGGATGTGCTAAGATCTCTGCTTTGAATCGAATATCAATAAGTCACTTTTGAGCCCTCACAATCAAAACCCATCCTTGAAGGCACCAATGAGGATTTCGATCAAGAAGCATATGAACTCATGAATTGATGGATATGCCTTCTGGAATTGCACCCCTGATTTCTAGACCTCAAAAGAGCAGCATTCTCATTTTTGGTTATGAGGATGATGCAGAACAATGAGGGTTTCAGCTTGGTGGGCAACCTGTAAGGAAGCTAAAAATCTTAATAATATTTGGCCATGGAGGTCTCCTGGCACCACATACCCCCACACACTACAATTATAGACACTTTAACTCAATAAAGAAGACTTTTTTGCCTCATCTTTTTGTCTTCATTGACCTCTATAATTCCAGAGCCTAGATCCAATTTTTGAACTTTGGTTACAGTCAAAACTACTGTTACACTGAGATAAGTGGAGCTCACTACATGAAGCTCCAAGCTTTCCAAGTGAATACATCTATCATGAAAATTTAAATTATATCTATCATGAAAACTTAACCTGCCAATCAGTTGAGAAGCGTAACGCAATGGGTCAACACCTCTCAGTTGAAGTAAGTCATATACAACATGAAAGCCTAGTGTTTTGGGCCATCTTCCAATTTGCCTTACCATTCTTTGATCATGATCAGTACCAACTCCAACATGAAAACCTAAACTATATTATTCAGCAACTATAATTGCATATTCCTCGTGGGAGGCTGAAAAGTCACTCTAGAACCTCTTAAGTGCCTTTATTGATGCGAGATTTATATATCTTGGCCTACTACCATCAGTGGAACTGGCTATGGGTACAGAGCGCTATCTCTTGAAGCTCCATTCACCCATTCATATACCATATCATTCAAAATAGTTATGTTTCATCAACATAAAGTAGAATAACGATTAGGGATTAAAAACCTTGCACTCAAATATAGTTGATTTCTATAATGTAGCTTCCTCCTTCATTCACAACAATCAAGAAGCCATCGTCAATAAATGTCAGTTAATCAATGAGGCTCATAGCCAACTTAGTATGTGAGATTGTGTAATTATAGGCTACCTTGAGGACCAGCTTTATAAAAATGTGCAGCTCCTCGAGTTCACCTGGAGCTAATGACTTAACCTGATTGGGGACATTGTGTGGTCCATCCAGCAGCACTACTCTAATTTAGCCTCCTAAATCGCCTCTGGGAGTGAAGGTCCTGAAAGGCCCAGGGGCCAGAAGGTCCAGAAAGGCCTGATGACCTATAGATCTCAAATACCTTCTGATCCCACAATGCCTTCTCCTTCAATCCTAACGACTACTGGAAACAAAATGTATAAAGGCGCATGCTGCCTTATGGGATTAAATAAACATAGTGGCTCAATAATGCAAGCTCCAAGTAGATGAAGTCTTTATCAATCCCAGAGTCTAAATCAATGCCTTGTCAGACGAGATGGAAAGATTTTGCACGTTTTACAAGCTCACCAACAACTGCATCACCCAACTCAAACAAACATATTGTGGGTTTAAAAGTCTCTTCTGTAACTTTGAGAGTCAGCTGCTACTCAAACATGGCAAAACTAAAGCTCTGGAGGATGTAGTTACAATAAAGTTTTTAACACCTTTCTAAACTGAAAATTAGGATGAGATCCAAGAGGATATGGAAGGATTAAGAGAACTATTGGATCAATAGGCCCCTTGCAACTACGAGGAAACCAAGATTCTGAGCATATACTTTTCCTGCCATCAATACTATTTTCACCCTCCTTGTGACTAACTTTAAACCTAGTTTTAAGGAGAAATTCACACCAGTCAAGAAATTATTGCCTCTTTCTGTACACTTATGAAATCTTGATGGAAGAGGCCACTGACCATAAGAAGGTGAAGCATATCCGCTCTTGCCTGAATAGTACTGTCTTGGAAAATATGACTCCCATTTAAAAGAATGCCACACTTTGGAACAAGTCCTTCTTCTCTCTAAGCCTGGAGTTTAAAAACGACCTAACTTGAAAATCAGAAGCAGGCTTTCATAGACATCTGCTTTGAACAAATAGACAAAGTCCTGTAGAGTTATCCAGACAATTCTATGCCCAAGTACAACCCTTGACGAGAAAACTTTAACATTAAACAACGCCATAACTGAGGTCTTCTCCTCATTAGATCTTATCCTGAGGTCCAAATACACATGATTGGCCATAATAACCGCTTCAACTTTATCCAGGAAATTAAGAAAGCACTTAATAATATCCTGCGTCTACCTTGTATTCCATAGTCCTCAGAATCCATCATTTTCAGCTGTCCACAGGTCCAAGTTTATAAGAGCCAGAAGGATCCCATACATCACTTCTCCTTTGCAATATATTCCGTCATAGCGCCAAAAATTGATGGAAGAGACCTGACGAGGATATGAGAAAAGAGAAGTCAGTATGAAGGATAAGAAAATTCATTCTGACATCCCTGTACTGCCTAAAGTATGTTTAGTGAATTCTAAGGATCTTAATGTTGTCATTCCAGAAGAAAATGATTTGTACCATTAAGAATAAAATATGATACTTTTTACTCTTCTTCTGATGAATTCCATCTGTAACTCACTCTACCCCCTAAGTTCAAGAGCTTAGTTACATGCATAACTATTCACGTTCATAAAATACTTGTCCATGCCTTGTTGACAGTAATTCCTATCATGGAAGTCATTTCATTGAAATCAATATAGTGTTAACAAAGTGCTCTCAACTTTCCACCGTATATGTTATATGGAAAAGTTATGCCAAAATGCACTCTTCATTGTGGCTATTCCTAATTACCCAACACTTTGGCAGAGCTTTTGGCTAGTACCCCTGCCATCACATTAGACAACCTGAGTTAGACCTTCTCCTTGGGACTCAGTTCCTCAGGGGATCTTTCTACTAAGCACTATGATGAAAGATTTTTTTATCTTTATTAGGGCGCCAGTTCACGTTAATTTTTAAGCCTCTCACAATGCCAAGATGGAGACTAAGACTTGGGCTTTCCTGATGGTAGAGAAATCCAGATTGACAAGCTCAAATATCATTTAAGGAAGCCCAAGTATAGTTACCTTTCCTGCAGTAGAAGGTTAAGAGGACATGTGTTATAATTTTGCACAATAGACTTGCTATATGCTAGAAGAGTTTGCACAGGGTCGATCCCACTGAGCAATTGGACGGACAAATATAGAGATTGCCAGTCCTCAGAACACACTTGATAAATATAATAAAATATGAAGCAATTGCTATTGACACCTCTTTGTTAAACTTAAATATTTATCAGCAAATTCTCTATGCTCCGTTCTCACTTCTCTACTAACAATTTCTACTCCTTCAATTTTCACATCTCACTTAATATCAGTGACTTTGTGAAATGCCACTCCTTTGGATTAGGTTATTTGGTTCCACCGTATTTTCATTGGCTCCAGCAGAGTATGCTATTTTTTAATTTCCTATTGCCTTAGTTTAAAGCGATCTACTGAATATTTGTCATATGTTGACATTGCCTTATCGCCTTATTTGGAGGCGATCCAAAAATATCCTTACTGACCAAATTTTAGCCTCATCCCAAGGCGCTCAAATAATAGTAACTAGTAATCATGGTCAGCGGATTCTAGCTAATAGTAATAGCTATTCAGGGCTTATTGTCTAGTCATATTGAAATCTTAAAATTACCCCCCAAGACTGGAAGATAAGTCTACTATCTGTTTATATGCCTAAAGGAACTTCATATGCACTTGGTTAATAAACCAACTGCTTGAAGGGTCCTTGAAAGTATAGGCGATGACACCTGTTTTCTCAATAATTCTAAATGGACCAATCCAGATGCTGACCAATTTGTGCTTCTGACTGAACCCATGTTGGTCATGGAATAGAATTAGCTCTCCATCTTTGATCTGAGCCAGCCCGCTATGCCGTTACCAATTGGCAGCCTGATTCCTTATCTTTTTAGTCATACTGAAGGAGTAAACTTCAGTATTCGACTTTATTAGCGTGTTGTCTAGGTTTATCAAGTAACGTTGGGCATCCATTCTGCTGATATTTTCTATGCAGGTATAGAGCAGTGCCGGAAGAGTGGGTTCCATCTATCTATTAATTGAAATGGACTCTTCCCTGTTGCGGAATGATAGCTAATGTTATAAGCGAAACTGGCGGTGGAAATGAGGGACTCCAATCTAAAGGCGACCTGCTACCAATTTACAGAGTATATTCAATAAAGTCCCATAACTTGCTCAACCATCTCATTAGACAGAGTGGTATGGGGTCATCTAAACCCCATGGATGGCCATAAGCTCATTTAGTTTTGGAAGGATGTGGAGGTGGAGTTAGTTACATTTTCAGTAAGGATGAACTGAGGGCAGCCATGTCGCTTGAGAAAACATTCCATTATGAACTTGGCCACTGTGATTGCCCCTAAATCATGTATCACACGCGCTTTAACTCCACTTAGTCAAGTGGTCGATTGACACCAGAATGTATTTGGACCAGTTATCTCCTGTTGGCAGAGGACCAACGACATCAAGGGAAACCAAATAGCCAAAAAAATGTGGTTTCACTAACTGGTATGAAGTCTTCTTGCAGAACGGCTTTTCCATTTGGCACTGGTGGCAGCAGAAAAAGGTTTCAAGCATGTCAAATTTCATGCTTTCCACATAAAAGTGAGAGTGCAACAATTCCAACATCTTGCACATACCACCATGTCCAACTCTTATGTGCGCTCAAAATAATGTTAGGCCATACCGAGGGTCACAGGAAGTTCACCGCAGAGTCTCCAATCCTTTTGTACAACTCTCCGTTAGTCTGGAAAGTATTGGCTTACCTCTCATCTAATGCATTTATGCTTGAGGTGACTCATCGTCATACTTTCCGCTGAGCATTTTATTGTATATCACATTGCTCAGGTCTGATGTGTTGGAAACCATTGTCAGTCTTAATAAGCAATTGGAGCTCTGGTGTTTTTCTCCAGGTCTATGGAGGATCTTAAAGTCATAAACCTGCAGTTTGAGGGCCCATCATGATAAGCGCTCTTCAGGATTATTGAGGATCTTCAACCAGCGTAACAAAGCATGATAAGTTATGACCTTAAACTTCACCCCATGCAAATACACCCTAAATTGCTTATACGCATAGATCACCGCTAAGGAGCCCCACTAAGTCATGTTATAGTTACGTTCATGGCAATTCATAACCAACCGCAATATGCCACTGGGTGCTCCTCCCCCTCATCGTCTTTTAGGATAGGACCTCTCCTACAGCATAAAGGGATGTATTCATCTTGTAAATGAACTTTTTATTGGAGTTTGGATAGTGTATCACTGGCGCACTGATCAGCGCCATCTAAAATGTGTCAAAGGAGCATTAATGGCGTTTTGTCCATTCAAACACGGTATCCTTCCTTAATAACTTAAATAGAGGGCCCCCAATACAGCTGAAGTTAGGGATGGAGTGCCAGTAGTAGCTGACCATTCCTAAAAATACCTGTACGTCGCACTCACTGTTTGATTTGGTCAATTTTTGGATGGCCTCCACCATGGCCAACTGTGGTTTCAGCCCCTATGAGTCTACTGCAATCCCCAGGTATTCTAGCTAGTCTTTGAAGATGTGAAACTATAGAGGCTTAATCTTGATGTTGGCCTCAACAAGCTGGCTTAATACCTTCTCTAGATGGTCATTATGCTCATAAAGAGTTCAAGAAACCATTGATGTCATCAAGGTACACAAGGATGCATGACAGCTTCAGGTCACTAAGGATAGTGTTCATGGCTCATTGAATTGTAGATGGGGCATTACATAGCCCTTGAGGCATACGTGTTGGTTGGAAAAGCTCCTTGGATTTGATTATGGCACATTTCTCCTATTCCACTGTGTGCAACTCAATATCAGATCCATCACCAAGAATTAGTGAGCTCCTCCTAACCAATCCAAAGCATCGTTGATCTGAGGCAATGGATACAAGTCTTTTTTAGTAAGACTATTGAGCTTCTGATAGTATATCACCACCTAGTTGGTACCGTCCTTCTTTTTTACAATCATAACTGGTAAGCTCACGGGCTCTTGGATGGTTTGAGCATCCCTTGCTTCAGCAGCTTATCAATCTCCTTAGTCACTACTTCCTCAGCTGCCCTTGATCAGCGGATTGGCTGAGACCTGATGAGGGGGACGATCCCCAGTGCCCAATTGATGGACCACCCCCATGCGCCCTCTAAATTGTGGTCAACAACTTTGAAATCTCCTTTTATTTTTGGAATAAAGCTATCATTTGGTCCTTTTGTTCTTCCAATAACCCTATTAAATTTGCCTGCAGTACCACTGTCAATACGCTTGGCTGCAACTCAATGGTTAGACCAAATTCATCATACAAACTGAACTCGTGAACCTGAAAGACCTCCTTGATTGGGGTCAAGTGTAGATACGCCACCATTAGATGCCGGTAGATTTGCATTTGTTCGTTTTGTAGATTCATTAGCAAAACCTTGATCTCCCCATGTCCCATAAGTATAATGCCTGGAGCCACATGAGGCTCAAGCCAAAATTGCTGATAAGGCCCAATGACCTTCACATAGAGCCTGGCTGGCACTTCCACCTCTAAATCAGTGGATACTAGTACTTGGTGTCCAGAGGGGATGGATACTGGTCCAGCAGCTCTGAGCGGCTCCTTTATATTCATATATCTTCTGGGGAAGGGCTCAGGTATTGCTCTTTAATTGATGTTAGCAAACCGGAATCACCCCATGACTGTATGCAAGCTTGATATGTCCAATGTGTACAGATCCTTTGGTACTCCGCTGGAGGTAAAATAAATTGGGATCCGCTTCCCCCAATACAATGAAGGTCTCCGCCGTCAATCAATGACAGCCCTGAAGTTTCACATGAAAGAAGTTCCAATTATCAATTCATAATTTTCCTTTGGTAAAACTATCACCGGAGCTACAACAATTGACCCAAACTGCAAAGGATGCGCGCTGTACGCTCCCTAAAGACTGCGCTTTTTGCTTCAGTGGTCACATACACCATTCAGTGTTCTGAATCATGTTTTAGCTCAACTTCTCCATCAACTTGGTGGAAACTATGATGACTAGGGCTAACATATCTATTATAGTGTGAACCCAATTGTTTGCTACAAAAATGTCATAGTAGGTACACTAAGTATAAGAAGAACTTTGACTGTTTATTACGTGTACATTTAAGAGATCTCTTTTCCTGAGGAAACTCATGGTTCCTTCACCGACTTTGGGATATTCTTTGGTGATAGCTTCTTTTGTGAGGGAGATGCTTACACCTTTCATGGAAAGTGCATCTAAGTCTGGGTCCAGCTCATCTGAGGAAGCTTTTTCTAAACATTTACAAGTATATGGGTTTTCAATTGCTCCTGAGGCTCTTTTTCTGCCGTGGCCTTGGATTGCACTCATGTCAGTATTTTTTCATCTCCAACCATCTTCTGGTATAAAGCCCATTGACATACCGAGGGACTTCCACCGACTAAACTACAATAGGTTCAGTTGGGATGTTTGGGGTTGAGATAGAGGAGTTAGAGAGTCCTGTCTCTACTCCGCTCCTTATTTTCCCCAACATTTATCCTGATATATGTAGTGGACCTGCTGATGTGGAAACTTCAGGCAAGGTGACCAGGGCAACCACATTTAAAACAATTACCCTGTAGGGCGCTCGTCCTTGGTTTTTGTAAGATGGCCGGGCTAATAACTTACATGTGGGTGATCAGCATGACCAGGGCCAGGCCAAAAAGTTGACTGCTGACAGTTGGCGTAATTAGGCCAGGTCAGTAGTTGGGCTGTTGATAACTATCATAAGAAGGTCCAGGGCAGAAGTTAAACTGCTGGGGGTAACACGCTGAGAACAAGGCACGTAGTTATAATATGTCTGGGGGTTACTTGGTGGAAGATGAACAGGATGAGAGAATTCCCTCAAATAAGATGGTCAAGCAACGGCGGTGGTATTTTTCCACTCAGTATCGGGTGGAGGAAAGGTAGCGGATAACCAGCATAAAAACTGAACAATTTTGAGCAGGGGCAAATTATTCTCCAAAATTGGAGTCATAATGTTGTAAAGCTTGTGGTCAGCTTCACTTCAGAGTTCATTGCAATGCACACATCAGATTAGGATTTAGACCAAACCTGTATTAACAAGTGTGATTCTGTCATAAAACGGTCAGCAAACGCAGTGAGGGTCTCAATTTGAAACCCAAATGTCAAGAACTAGGCTTTCTGCTGGAAATCTTCGTGGTACCTTTGAACAACTTCAGCACATTATCCTTCACTTCTTGGTATGTGACAGAACTGCTTGGAAGATAGAAAGCGACTTGGTTGTCACCCCCAACAACCAATGCGCATGTCAGCAATTTAGCCTTACAATAATTGGAGGCTAATTCCGCTGAAAATTTAAAAAGTTTAAACAAGTGGATGTTGCCATTGTAGTCAAATGGAGGCATATTATTAATAAAAACCTCCTCCACCCACTCATAACTGCGTGATTTAGGGGTGTACTGTGGATTTGGTCAAGAACATAGCCGGGATCTTGGCGAGAAACTGCTCAGAAAAAGTCAGCGGCTCAAGGAATAGAATAAGGTTCATCAGTGGGCAGGAGTGCCATCACATGTGGGTTTCTTTGGGTTGGAATATAATAATCCCCAGAGCTGCCATTATGAGTCAAGAAGCTCATTCTGCCTGCATGCTTGGTGAAAAAGCGCCTCAGCTGGGTATCCAGTCTCATAATCATCATAAAGTGATCCTTCCCAAGTGACCCCTTGTTCTTCTGCTTCCTAAAGGGGATGAGGTGGGTAAAAGCAAGGTGTCAACTTCTGCTCCGTGCATTGTAGCCAAACAATAGTGTATCCAGGCGATTGGCAAGTTGCCTGTTCAGTTATCCAATTATCCGCAGCTAACTAACTGCACTTTCAAGTTGATTATTTACGTCATTACGCTCCTTTTGGAGCTCCTCTTGTTTTTTGAGTACTGCGTCTCAACAAGTTTGATTTCTGCAGCTTCTGCAAGCGCATTGGTTTGGGACATTTCCCCTTTGGTACAGGCCTTATATTCCATGGCCAGTGAGTAAAGACTTATACGATTTTATTTGTGGTTGTACAATGGGCCCCCTATTTGAGCGCCACTGTTATAATTTTGGGCGATTGACTAGCTATACACTAAAAGAGTTTTCGCAAGGTTGAGCCCACTAAACAATTGGATGACAATATAGATATCTCCAGTTCTTGGAACAAATTTAAATATTTATAATAAAATATGGTGCAATTGCCCCAACAACACCTCTTTATTAAACTTTATTATATATCAGCAGATACTCTCTGATCCATTATCACTTCTCTGCTAACAATCCTCCTCCTTCAATCATCCCAATCTGCTTATCAGCAACTTAAGTTGATTTTGCTCCTTTGGATTTAATTCAGTTCTGCCATATTCTCATTGGCTCAGGCAGAGTATGCTATTCTTAATATTTCCTATCGCCTTAGTTTGAGGCGATCTAATAATTATTTGTCATATGTTGACATTGCCTTATCGATTTATTTGTAGGAGCTTTCAATAATTATCCTTTCTGACCCAATATCGCCTCATCCCAAGGCGCTCAATTAATTTTAACTTGTAATAATGGTCGGTATTCTATCCATTATCCCTTAGCTATTGGGGGCTTATTGTCCACTCATATCAGAATCTTAACAACATATCTATTTATTTTCCCAAGATTACACTATACAAAAATCCCAAGCCATCGTCAATACCTGGGTTCATATCAAATATTCCCCCAGGAAAATTGGTGGAGATACAAGTCGTTGACAGCCAATCCATCAAGTAGGTCTGACCTGTCAGGCAATTTTAGATCCTTCTTATTCTAGATCCATTTCAGTTATGATGACTAACATCACTGACAAACTTAAGAGATTGGGCCTAATAATTTAGCCACTTATGTACGCCTTTTTCCAGTAGATGCTATTAATGATGTCTGTAGCTTTATAATTGTAGAGGATTTTGGTTAAGAAACAACCCCATCAGTAGCTCTATTTGACACCTTTATTAAGCAAGAGATCACTAGTGAACAACAGAGAAATGTTAAGAAATTTACTGGAAGAATACTTGGACCTCTTCTCTTTTTTTATCTACAATTTTGGGAAAATGAATGCCTTATATCACGTTGAGAATGTGGACACTAAGACCATTTGGTCCCATCCCTATAAAAAAGCAAAGTTAAAGAGGCTCAGGTGGATTTTGAGCTCAAGCAGATACTTATATCTGAGTTACTGGTGCCTTCCCGTAGCCCTGGGCCTCCCCTCTCCTTTTAGTTCGAAAATAAAACTAGTCATCATGTAGTGATGGCTAATCAAAGACTTAATTCCATTACAAAGAAAGACAGTTACCCCTTCCCCAGATCAAAGGCTCTTTACACTTGACTGTCAGGTCATAATATTTTACTATGGATCTCACTAGCGGATATGCAAGTAAAGCTAGCTCCTGAATATTGGTCCAAGTGTGAGATCATATCCAATGAGAAGTTATTTGAGTCAATGAGGATGCCCAGATCCTTTTTAACATGATCGCCACCTTCCAACGCCATGGACGGGTTCATAGGAGACTTGGAGCTATCCTGTCTCCTCATGTACCTCAATGATATCACTGTCTTCTCAAAACCTTCAACGGCCATGTGGAACATCTCTAGAAGTCTTTAATTGTCTTAGAAAGGCCTCAATAAAGCTCAAGCCTTTAAAGTGCTCTTTCTTCTAATCTGATTTGGAATTCCTTAGGCATAAGGTCTCAAAGCATGTAGTTCAGCCTATCCAGGATAAATTAAATGTCATTAATAAAACATTGCGCCCTCAGAGCCTAGGAGATATTCAAGTATTCCTTCACATGATTGGTTATTGTCATTAATTTTTCCTTTGGTTTGACAACTTAGCCAAACCCCTGATCTACTTAAACAAAAGGAAGTGCCTTTCATGTGGCAGCCTGAGCATGCTCAAGCTTTATTGCATTGAGAACTTCTCTTTGTACTAAAACTATTCTAGTTTATCTGCATTATGACTGACTTTTTTGACGTTCTAGAATGCTAGTGACCTTGCACTTGGGGCCATCCTAGCTCAAACTGATGGAAATCAGGTCAACCGTTCAGTGGCTTACTTCAGAAAAACCCTAGACAAGGCCAAGTGATATTATAGCATTGCTAAGACACAAAGCCTTTTTTTGTTTTTAGCAGTTAACCATTTCCAGACTAAACCAATAAAGCACCTGTTAAAACTGTAATCACGGTAATTCCTTTCTCTAATGATTCCAGCAGATTTAGGACCCAGACAGCCGGTTATAAAAATGGGCACTAAGGCTGCAAAACTATAATCTTACCATTATCCTTTGTTCAGGAAAGATTCATCAAAAAATAAGGGTCTTTCAAGGATGCTAATACTGGCCGCCATGACCCCTTAAGTAAATTCACTGTACAATCTAATTGGACGGAATGAGCATAGAAGTTTGAAATCCCTTTGATCAAACTTAAACTACAAAAAATGACCTGAGAAACTCGAATTTCAGAGGGTTTATTTATAAGAAAATCAACAAGAAATGGCTCCCATATATATGCCCCTCTTAAAAATGATGTTATTCTTGAAGGACATATGGCCATTGGATATGGGCCATTGAAGAAGACTCATGAATGGCTAAAGAAGCCATGCTATTGGGATCAGATGTTTGAGACCATCTGGGAAGTTCTAAAAGCCCATATGATTTATCAATTCCTAAATTTGGCGCATCCCCGCATCAACATCAGTCGTGGCTCCATCAAGCACCTTTAATGTTGTCATCATAGACGTTTAAGGCCCTCTTCCCACTGGGTACACTGCTATAAATATATCTTACTAGCTGTGGCCCATAAGACAAATGGGTCAAAGCAATCTCTATTACTGCTGCCACCTGTAACAATCAAAAACATCCTAGTTTTCAATTGCCATCTTGCCTTAGCGATGGATGCCAAATGATTGTCTGATATGAGGTTCCCTTGAGGTAAGCGCTTTGATTCATCATACTCACCAATTTGACATCAGATTTTTGGGAAATTCGAAAAATGAGAAAAGATGACACAGGTAAGTGAGGATCTGACCCAAAAATAAGCCTTGTTTTATTTATTATCATAAATAAACATGCGTACAAATTCAATCCCAATGACTTAGAGCACCACAAACGAGACATAAAGAACCAGGGTATTGGTGGAATCTAAGGTTCTCAATACCAAATCCCATTATTTTGATGAGGATACAAAATTTAAATCGCCGCGGGATACCAGGTAAGACAAGGTAAGGGCGGCCCCGAGGCCACCAGAGAATCTCATGTGAGAGTGGGAAATGAGGAAAAATTCTGAACTGAGTACAAAATCATGTGGGCTCAACCTTTTAAGGTCGCCCTTCCGGGGAGCCCCTCCTGCACTGTTCTTTAGGCCCCTAAGAGCCTAAGAATAGTGCGTGAGGGGCACAGCCCAGTGCTGGACCACACATAAACCTCAGAAAAAGCCCAAAAAGTGTTTTGACTCGAGATTCAAAGATCCAAATCTCGAGTCAAAATGTAATGATTGGTTTAACCCAACCAATACACCACTGTTGTCAGACATTCTCTTTCTCAACTCCAGAAAAATAATGTTGGAAGTGTTAGGGCTCCTGAATCTGCTAATATGATTGGCCCATCACCTGCCCAATTTATAGATAATATTGTGGATATTAATGACAGGATTACCCACAGTGAAAAGACCTTAGTGGATTCTTGGTGGAATCCTAATAACCGGAATAATACAATTTACCATAAGAATAAGCTTAAAAAAGTAAATACTAACTATAGGATTACTCCAACTCCTCAGTCAAATCCAAGGAGTATAATGTTGTGCAGATCGGAACCTCCACAAGGCAAGAGGATGTTACCCGTCAATGATTGGGTGTGAGTTAACCAATCATTATCATCCAAGTCTAACCACCACTTAGGTGCAAAGATTTTACTTGAGGATGATAGGGTAACAATTAGCTAATCTTTACCATCTGAGTCTGTCCATCGCCGAGTTACCCAATCATTACCAGTTGAGTCTGACCACCACTGAGGTGCAAAGATTTTACTCACTGGTGATTGGATACAATTCATCCAATCGTTACTGCACAGGTCAGTTTTGCCTCAAAAATTTTCATCTTCAATCTGATAGGCCAAAAACCTATATTCCCTAATTTAGACAACTGAGCTTTGCATTCTTTTACCTTGAATATCAATGGTCTCAAAAATTGAACTAGTTTAAATAAGAAAAGCTAGTATCAACAAGGGGGCCTTTCTTGGTTTTGCCGCGCTTATTATAATAAAAAACATAAAAATTATAAAAAGTTATTATTTTATACTTTTATTAAAAAGTAAATTTCTCTCTCTGAGAAATTATTTGTGGCCTTTATTAGCGGATCCCACAAAATGGTGCTCACTACAGGGGTCAAGCCCCCTGAATACTTTGATAAGTATTAACAACATGGAGACTGTCAAAGTGAACAGCTCTCCTGATTTGCAATTAGTTGCTCTCGAGAAGCAACTGGCCAGCTCTTTCTCTCATCTCAAAAAATTAGAACAGCGGCCATTCAAATTACCACTGAAGGACAGATACACTCCGAGTGAAGGGAGTGTTGCCTCCTTCTTGTATGATTATGAAGCTGTGATGGATGGCGCTACTGACAAAAAGAAAGTTCAGTACATCCTTCCCTGTTTAAGCCGCCAAGCTCAAGAGTTGATCGTCCCTCATCTGGATCCTCAGCGCATCTGGCCAGAGGTCAAGAAGGCCCTCTTGGCTGAATTTGGATCCCAGCAGAGCTTACATCGGGCAAAACAGGCTTTCTTGCGCATGAGTATCCAAAAGGGAGAGTCAGTGGCCACCTTTGCGGAATGATTCTATATGGAAACCCAGACGTTGCTAACCTCAAAGATGTTGACTCTGGAAGATGCTATAGCCGCCGTTTTGACTGGAGTGGCTACTTACCCATCGCTCGCCATGCACATCACCTCTGTCAAATGCTATTTCCAGACCGTCCAAGACATAAAGGAAGCATTAATAGATGTCGCCAATTTACATGAGCCTGAAGTTCCACATGGAGCAGTATCTTGCCCTCGTGTTTTAACCATTGAAGATTCAAAGCCTAAGCCTCGGGCCTTAGCTATTGAAGACAAGAAGGAGCCCCTTCAGATAATGGGCCCCAAAAAGCAAAACCCCACAAAACCTGCGGCTTTGGTGCGACTTAATACGGACCTCCCTCATTCACACAAAGCAGAGATTCCTACTGTGGTTTATCCTCCAGCTCAGTCAGAAGGTGTGCGCCTTAAGGGTATAACCTATAGAACTACTGGGGTTGTAAAAATGCCAGTTAAAGCGAAGCTGATTACCCCACCTCTCATGGCTGTCTCCCCCACTTCAATCACAACCTTGCCCATGGTTGAAAATACCCATGAGGCTGACTCTGAGAGGGGTTATGACAATGTTGGGTACTACTTGCTGGGAGCTCCCTCAGAAGTGGAGGTCCCTTATTGCCTGAATGCTGGAGGAGTAGATGAGGCCACCATATCTGAGGACACTTACCTCCGTCAAGTCCTAGGGGAACCAATCAATATTGATACTGCCAGTGATGCTGATGAGGTGTTGTCTCGCATTATTCGCCCTATCCAGTGTAGCCATACCATGCAATCCATCCAGGAAAATTACCCCGAGACCGCGTGCCAATTAACCTCCCATTTTCAACTTAGGGAGGTCTTAGTGTTATTGCCCACTTCTGAGGGGATACTTACAAAGGTCGAAATGGTTATCCAAAAGGTTCAGGTGATGGCTATCCTAGATACTGGCTCTCCGGTGAATGTAATCTCCTCCAAGTTGATGAAAAAGATCCAACTTGCACCTGACTTGGAGTACAATCAAGACTTTGGAACTGCTGGACCTAACAACACCCACGCGCTTGGCGCTTACTCGTTGCTTCCCATTCATATTGGGAAGCTTATTCTAACAGCCCCCACAGTGGCTTTGGATAATAATGACTATGAGATGCTTATAAGTACTCAGTTTATGATTGAGTATGAAGGCATCATCAACATGAAACAAGGGTCCCTATCCTTAATGAACTACAAAGTTCCATTAGTCTTAACTAAAGAAGAGCACATCAAGAATGATGACACCTGCCTAGTTGAACACCCCTCTCCCACTGTGCCTTTACATTACATCACTTCTGGGCGTAACACTAAGAAATTGCACAATTCAGTAAAGGCTAGTAATGATATTCCAATTTCTGCAGCAGATGAGGTGGTGAATAAGCCAGAAAAAGTTCAGGCTCCCAAAGTACAGCCTAGAAAAGAAAAGTATACCACTAAGCCTGCGGAGTCAGCCAATTCCCATCCCAAGGCTCAAGAGAATCAATCTTCCAAAAATGCTACCCCTCATGAACTTTGGTCTAAACCTCCGCGCACTGAGGAGGAAAAATTATATTCTGGAAAGTCTTGCCAAACAAAAACAGTGACTAACAAAGGCCAAGCTGCCAAAAAGCTCCAAGCTCCTCTACCTTCCTACCAAGTATTGGATAGGGTTTATATCACTGCAATTGCACCACTCCCCAAAGTGGCAAACTTAGATCAAATTGGGATGGCCATATATTATCATACATAAGAGAGGATATGATATTCCATAAAGTCCTTGGCTAAAGGAATTATTTTTTAGTACTAGATGGTCCCAATTCATTGATGTCTTGGCTATAAGAATTATCATAATCTGGGTACATGGCCACAACCTTCGACCCTACACCCCTTCCAACATTTTTGAGGGGGGCAATGTCGGACATTCTCTTTCTCAACTCCAGAAAATGAATGTTTGAAGTGTTAGGCCTCCCAAATCTGCTGATATGATTAGCCCATCACCTGCCCAATTTATAGATAATATTGTGGATATTAATGATAGGAGTACCCACAGCGAAAAGACCTCAGTGGATTCTCGGTGGAATCCTAATAACTGGAATAATATGATTTATCATAAGAATAAGCTTAAAAAGTAAATACTAACTATAGGATTACTCCAACTCCTCAGTCAAATCCAAGGAGTATAATGTTGTGCAGGATCGGAACCTCCACAAGGCAAGAGGATGTTACCCATCAATGATTGGGTGTGAGTTAACCAATCATTATCATCCAAGTCTAACCACCACTTAGGTGCAAAGATTTTACTCGAGGATGATAGGGTAACAATTAGCCAATCATTACCATCCGAGTCCATTCATCACTGAGTTACCCAATCATTACCAGTTGAGTCTGACCACCACTGAGGTGCAAAGATTTTACTCGCTGGTGATTGGATACAATTCATCCAATCGTTACTGCACAGGTCAGTTTTGCCTCAAAAATTTTCATCTTCAATCTGATAGGCCAAAAACCTATATTCCCTAATTTAGACAACTGAGCTTTGCATTCTTTTACCTTAAATATTGATGGTCTCAAAAATTGAACTAGTTTAAATAAGAAAAGCTAGTATTGACAAGGGGTCTTTCTTGGTTTTGCCTCGCTTATTATAATAAAAAACATAAAAATTATAAAAAGTTATTATTTTATACTTTTATTAAAAAGTAAGTTTCTCTCTCTGAGAAATTATTTGTGGCCTCCATTAGTGGATCCCACAACTGTGAAGGCCATAACTCTATTTCCTATTAAAACCATTATTAATCAGTATGGATGTCCACAAACTTTACTTTCAGACAATGAACTAAATTTTGACCACACAGGTAGTCCAAGGGCTAACTTCACTTTTTGAAACTAAACAAAGTTTTATACCCCCTATAATACCTCAACTAATGGGATGGTGGAATGTGTAAATGTAACTTACAATTCGCTTTTGTGGGAGATGGCTGCCTCCAACCCTAAGCACTGGAATCACTATCTACTCAGCTCTTGCTAGCTTAGTAGATACGCTACCACTGAAAAATCAAGATGTCGCCCTTTGGAGCTATATAGGGGCGTCCCCTTAACTACCATGTAGTGCTCAACCCCTACTCGATACCTCTGTTCTTGAGAACTCCAATTTGACCATGATGACCTTAGCCAATGAGATTTTCCAACTTCAAGCCCTAGCTACGCAAAGCATTGTCACCACCACAGAAATGTAGATATCCTGATTCAATGTCGTCCAACCCTCATTACTGATTTTTCCAACCAGGCGACCTCATTCTCTTTTATCACCATCACCTTGAAATCTACAAGACAAGCTTGAAGTTCTTTGGTCCAGCCCTTATAAGGTCATTCATATGGCGAACTCTGAGTACTCCATTGCTGATGTCAATTAGGGTGCAGTGGTGAACTGAGTACTTGGGTAATTTCTTCATAACTAAATCCCCTCTGACAGAATCTCGAGGGGGGCGTTGTCAGGGTTCAAGATGATGAATGAGTTGAAATCCCTACTCTAAAATTGAGCCTCACCAACTAGTCTCTCAAGCCAGGGCAAGTGAATCTTCTCCCTGAAGGCATCAATATGAATTTTAAGTCAAAAAAAACATACACACAAGAAATGATGGGCACCCCTTCAGGATTTACATCCCCACTTCCTGAACCTCAAGAAGTGCAACCCAACTGTTGCAGTCAAATGGACGAAAAATAACATGAAGCGCTAACCAGGCTATTGATCTGGAAGGCTGTGAATGATCCTGATCGTACAGGGCCATGGAGGTCTCTTAGGCACCACGTCCCCAAATACCCTATAGATATAGACCCTTTTTAAATCTATAAATAAGGTATCTCACCCCAACTTTTCATCTTCATCACCCTCTACATTAGTTTACAGTTTTGAGCCCATTGTCAAACTTAGGCTACAGTCAGGAGAACTGTTACAGTGAGCTATATAACAATTTTCTGAAAATTTGATCATTGGGTAATCCTATATTGTTCAGCTAGCCAAAGGCATAGAAAAATGAAAGTTCATAGTAGAGACTGATGAGCGAAGGCCACTTCTTATTTTTTTTCTAACCATATTGTCCTATCCAATGGGTTATTGACCAAAACCATGTCGTTTTCATGACTTGGAATTAAAATCCCAGGTGCAAAATGTGTTTCAGTTCTACCTTTCTTTCACAGTGCATGTATTTTGGCATACAGATATTTAGAAATTCCAAAGTAATGCCAATTTCCTTTATTTACTGCTCCTTGGTATTAGCAACTGTTAAGCATTCAAGGATAGCTCGCTTGTTTAATATAATCCTGCACATGTAATTGGGATGAAGTTCCATTGAATATTTCTCAATTTTGCCTGTGGCTTACAGTATTTTGGCCGTTCAGAAACTCACTAGACTTATAATTGCCCCAACTCTTCTGGTCGCTTTGTCATAATTTTCCCTTCATATTTGGGAACTTCTTCTGAGGCAGGTGGATATAAAAGCTGCGGATTTATTGCTTCCAGCTTATTGACACTTCTCCAAAGTTAGGATTGGGATAAAACTAGGAAAGTGATAAAATAAATACATCTTTTATTAGATGATATTTAATAGATCATAAGTCATCAGGCCAAGCGCCGATATTTATACCTCTAGGGCATCTCCTGATTATATTTGAGCATGCAATTTCAACAGGTATTTTACAACCTCAGTTCAGCCCTTAAACATATATGACTGAGACCTTTTCTTAGGTTTATTGGTGGCAAAGTAAACTCAAAATTTGGAGGCTTTCAGGTACAAAAATTGCAATAAAAACATGCAAAATTGTCCTAGGATCTTTTTGATTTAAGTTTTGTCATACTGCTGACGTAAAACACCTTCTGTAAAATTCTTGCATCAATTAAAGTAGCGGACATACCCCTAATCGGGATGTTGGCAGGCCTCTCTCTTGATAATGCTAGGTACTCCCCTTCAGGCAGTCCATGTGCAAGTGCTATCATGCTGATTATGTGGATTGACATACGAATTTCTCCCTAGGGTGGGAAATGATTACGTTATCATTTGTCTGAGACCATGAGACTTTTAAACATTAACTTTGGGTTGGTCCAAAGTAATTTTATATACTAGTTGGTGTATATTTTTTCTGATAATTAGGACCAATTGCCAAAATTTGATGCAGAGATAATCAGCTATAATGTGCAAGCATATTCAGCCTAAGCTTTTTGATCAAATACCTGATCAAATTGATGTTAAGTTATTCAGCCCGAGCTGTGTAGTTGCAAATGGCTTTGAGGTGAGAAATTAGGTATTAGCTCGAGCATTAAAGGATAATTAGCCTGATCTGGTGGTTGTCGAAGGGTTTATTTTTGAGTTAACCACCAGAATCTGACAGCAACCATCAGCCTTTTCACCCTTAAGGGATCCCCAAAAATTTTTCATTTTGAACCAGCGGCAGCCTAGACATTTCTAATATTATCTTACTGAAATGATTCATCTGCATATAACAGACTAATATAATAGATTTACTAATTTGAGGTAGGTCTTTTCAGTTGTGAAACAGAAGCAAAGTTTGCTCTAAAACTTCAGGAGTATACTCTTGAAAATCACACCAAACTTCATACTGTCACAAGAGTCAGTGCCAATCAGCATCTCAGAGCTCTGATTAAGCAATACTATTGCCATTGCAGTGACAAGGTGGTATTAAACTGTAGAGGCAAGGCAACATATGCTCCCTAAGAAGTACTGATATGTAAACCCACCATTCATATAAATTTTTTGTGATCTACATCAGGTGCAAGCCTTAACTTTTTCAATACTTTGTAGAGACAATATTATTTAGAGCTCCAGTGTCAATGAAGGCTCAAACTTTCACTCAAATTACACTAATCTGAGCAATAGTACAATCAGAATAAGAAGAAATTTTTTATTCAAAAAAGTTTGGCGTCATTATCCAGTTCAATTGGAATTGCGTTAATCTATATAAGGGAATCACTCTCTTTATAGTAGCCAAGGGAATAAATATGTTAGCATAATCCAAGTTGCTGCTTCAGACTCCCTGTACTTTTGCGTGGCTTGAGGTTGCTTCACATATGGTTGCGCCACATTGTCAATCATTTCAGGCTCAGTGGCTTTGCTTGCAAACGGGTAAGCACAAGAGCCTCGCTTCTAATCTCAATTACTCTATCAATGTTTCTCTAAGTCTGGGAGAACTTGAGCATAGGATAAAAAAGACTTTCCCTCTCTCAGCCTGACATTATCCCACATAAGATACTTGATTGTTGGTTAATACAAACATCTTGATCTTGTCCAGTTATCTATGGCAATCTTGCATATTTATGGCCATACTTCCCACACTTGTAACAAGTGACCTAGTATTATACATTACTCAATTTGGGTTTTTGAACAATTAGCTCTAGCTCAAAGTTGCTGTCGCTTATTTATTA
Organism: Massospora cicadina; assembly: GCA_022478985.1. NCBI lineage: Eukaryota > Fungi > Entomophthoromycota > Entomophthoromycetes > Entomophthorales > Entomophthoraceae > Massospora > Massospora cicadina. The sequence goes on along the minus strand of JAKSZP010009368.1, from coordinate 87,235 downwards.
AAGATTCCCTACATAACCAGTATTTCTGGTATTTTTGGTATGGTTGCATTAATTAAAAGTATTAAAGGTGGTCTTGCAAAGCTGCAAAATTTCCTTTCTCTGAGCAGCATTTGTATCTGAATTAAAGCGAAGATCTTTGCTTAATTTAGATCATTATGACCCCACAAAGATGAAGTCATTGCAATTCAAGCATCAAACTTGTCAACGCTCTTTTCTCAGCAATTATATGGACTTCTTGGTATAATAGGTTAGGAAAGGTTTCAACGTTATTGACATTTTTTATCTGAGTGCTCATGAATTCTTGCTTTCAGTTGGCGACATGTTTAGGACTGCTTAACTCCCTCAAATTGATATCCTTTGCCTCTGTGTAAGTTCATTTATAGGCAGATAATTGAGGAAGGACAAAATTCTGTCTTGCCATATTAAGATAGTTTATAACGGTCACCGCCTTTTTGATGGTCTCCACATTCTACCTAGGTTATTTTGAAACGCCTAAAATAGGCCGTAACATCGTTCCTTTGAAACCTGGAAAGTTTTGATGATGGCCAAATAAAAACAGCCTTGAGGAGATAAGATCTGGTTTTTCCTAATCAGCTAGTGACTTGCAATGATGGTAAAGGGTATCATAATAGATAAGCAGCTAGAGTTTTTAGGCATTTTCTGTAAGTTTTAATTTCTGGACTCATTAGGGCTGTCCTCCCTGGAAGAGTAACTCTCTCTGAATAGGTCTGATTCACTTCAGAGTTATTGTAACAAAAGCAGTGGTTCTCTCTAACTTGGATAGATGTTAGTTAAGGTATTTTCTAATTATTTCTTGTTAAACTTCCGTGCCTTTAATTTCTGATACATCCGTTGCATTTCCTCAATATCTTTGGTCAATTGACGGTGTTAGTTAGCATCATTGTCCAAGGATTTTCGCAAACATCATTATTAGATCTTGCTTCTCCATCAGGTTTAAAATCTGTTTTGTCATAATACTCTCCATGGGATCAAATCTTCTCATCACGAACTCTCCTTGCTTAACTGATATGGATTTAAAAGGTGTAACTTTGAGAACTGACAACTCAGCCAATTCTCCTTTATTTTCAGCCTGGTTTAAAGTCATCATACTGCTAACTTTTAGGTGCAGTTTTGCAATCTCTTCATTGTTTTTTAACTTCTTATTGATCTAATAATTTTTTATCTTGGATATTTACAGAGGTCTCCATTCCAATATACTCTAAGTACACTTTTGTGTGGGTTCACTTTCATAGACCTCAATTCAGCTTTTACCCCTCTACTCAATAGTTTAACGTTCATACCCATAAATTCTTACCTACATAAATGTCGGTTCAGAAACCCCATGAAATGAGAAAGACTTGTTAAAAGCAGTCAAAACACAGGTTTGTAGGGTTTATACCTCATAAAAATAAAGCTTCCTGTATGACTAAAGCTATCACCAATCTGAGCTGGTAATGTTTCAGGAAAAACTTGATTTCTGTCACATAAGGGTATTTGGACACTTCCGTCCTAAAAAACTTGAAACAAAAAATTGTTATAACTAGTACAATAAAGAACAGCCAAGTTTATTAGAGTTATAATTTTTCATATATATAGGTCACTCATGGAAATCTAATGCCCACCTATTAGAATCGTCCACTGTAGTCGCCAGAGGATACCCTTTTTTCTTTCCATCAACCTGCAGCATTTTATGTGCTTGTCGCAGATGAGTCTGGGGCGGACTAACAGATCATTAATCGCCTGTTGAAATGATCAGGTTATACCCTGTCGGACAACTCCCTTCTTGCTTATAAGAGAATAATGTTTTGGGTACAATTAGTCCAAATGATGAGGGAGTCCACCCCTAGAAGCAACTTAAATTTGGTGTTAACACCTAAGTCAACAACCCCCCTTTTTATAGGCCTGGAGGGGGTTCCAGGAGAGGAATATATTTTAATAATACATTAATCAATAGGAACTCCAATAAGCGACCAAACTAAGTCTATGTTCAGGTAGTTGATTGAAGGAATTATATCAAAAATGTTACCTCATGGTTATATCCTTCCGCCTTCAGACTTAGTACAAAAATATAAGCCCTATTGCGAGGTAAAGGTTTTTTTGCATTTTTATAGGTTAAAATGCCATTTAACTAATTAGAGTTGACCTTGCTTATTATGAACTCACGCCTACCCCACTGTCAGACTACAAGTTTCTTAAATAAAATGAAGCGTTAAATAATAAGGGATCGTTCTTCAAACCTGCTGTTTATCTTTAAAAAATATAGTATTAATCACTTGTTAGTTAATATACTTAAGTCTGCCAATTAACTTTGTAAAATAATAAATATCAATCCATTGTTGAATTTCTGCCCTAAATTAGCACCTGCGAGTAACCAGCAAGCAGTTTGCAACACCCTCAATCCTGTGGAAGTGCGGGCAGCTTATCCACTGCAGATGGAGATAATGATCTCCTTTTATAAATTTTAGCAAAGCAAGAAATTTACCCATGATCAGATGTCATCATACAAAATATTTTCACCCTGACGCTTTAAAAAGTTGTTAATGAAGAAGATAATGTCAACTAAGATCATTCTGAAAATTGGCCCCTTTATTACCTTCATGAGGCTAAAATAAAAACAACTCACTGATGACAAAATGATAAATTAACTGAATTACACCAATGGAAACAATAAAGGCACACAAGTGAATATTAACAAATCTGGACAACAACCAATTTAAGAGTTACTTAAAAATATGATGTGAGGCACATCAAAGATATTCTTTTTATGAACAGAAGTTGATAAACATATTACCAAAACTGTAATCAAGATATACCTGGAGAAGATGCTACTAACTACAATCCAGAAGCGGGGACAGAATAAAGAGCCCCTGGAGTTTTACTGCTAAGCATCACTTTTTGAAAATCAATTCAGCCTTGAAATTTAGCTCCACTAAAGAGATTTACGAAAACTAAAGAGATTTACAAAAACTATTAGCAAATATGGCGGGAAACCCCGCAAAAGAACCCGAGGTCTCAGCTAAACAAGCCAGCACCACCCCAAATGAAGCAACCCCCGGTTGCCCACCTCAGGGTCAACCAGAATCACCCGCTCTCAAGCAGCGGCTGTGAAATCAGGCACCACCCCCCAACCTGGAGCTTATTCAACTAGCGCCAGTTCACCTGATCGCACTTCTGCAACCTGCACGCCCAACAGCTCTGTGTGCGCTACCTCCCATGAACCCGCTGTGCCCCCTTCAACCAAGGAGGCCATCACCCACGCTGTTTTAATGGCGTCTGCTCTGTTGAATGCAACTCAGCCCATCCAGGCATTCACCTCCCCCATTGTGTCAGCTAATTCAGCCCCATCTATTATTGCTGACGCCATGTTTCTGGCTCCCACCATGAGGGGCGATACCCAGCTACCTGGATCCCAAACCCTCGGATGTAAGGTTGGATTAGCCGCACATTCTGTTCACTAAGCACCAAATTGGGACATTCTACTCTTCCCAATGGGGTTCAAATGGTTCAGATTTTGGAACTTCACACCAGTTCCAATCTCACCCGTCTCATTTAAACCCCGTAATTGGCACTTCTCAAATCCGCACTTTATCTCCATATGCTAATACGACCAATTCACCAATCAGCCAGTGAGTTTTGCCCACAAAATCACAGCAAATAGTCTGGCTGAATTTACCCAAATAGATTAGGATGGTGATGAAACATCGCCCTCCTCCCAATTGGGTGGAGTTAATTCCAATCTGGATGGGCCTCCCCAATTTATTGAGGCCCAACAATCCGCCCCTCAATTCAATATGACGCCAGCAACTGCTGGAACATTCCAGCAACAGGGGAACTCCGCAAACTTGTCCAAACCACCAGCTCGCATTCAACCCGCGATTGCAGCCCAAAGCAAACACAAACATGCCAATGGAGCCACTGGGGCGTGGCAAAAACCTCTGGCACCAACGCTACCCAAAGCTGATCCCTGTGAAGTGGCGTTTATTGCTGATGTTAAGAAGAAATGGGCCGAAACTAGAGCGCAAAAAGCTCTACCTCGCTCAACCCTCTCCCACACAATTCGCCTTTATTCTGGGCATAACCATGTTGAATTCTATATGGAGGATTACTTCTCATACTTTGCAGCGATCGCGGAGACATTCCCAATTAGAACCACCATCCATGAATCAGTGGAGGGCCACTACATCGATGTGGGCTTCACTGAAGCTGCCCTTGCTGACCATGCTTCCACCCTCCAGGTCATTATTCCGCGTGGATCTCTTTGCATCTCCCACACACACTCTTATCTGGATAAAATTTCATGGGTTATTTTTTCCAACCTACCAACGACTGTTGATCCTGAGTCTCTTAAACTGGTGCTTCATCGTGGTTTAATGGAGTTTGGGTCTGTTCTTTCAGTGGACTTTAGCGTCCCCTCTTACTATGCTCCCACTCAAAGAGCTCAAACTGCTAGGGCGTCGTTCATTCCTTCCCCCACTGTATCCCGCAACATTGAGGTTATTCCTCGTATGGCGGTAGTTGGGGCATGCCCTGAAATCTTTTTTGTCACCCTGATCAAGCGCGCCCCCGGTGTTCATGGTGTAACGCCCTTGGACACCTGTATAGTGGCTGCACAGCTTGAAAACAAGCCCTCTTAGCCACCACCCAGGGGCCTAAACCAGGCCAAAAACGATCCCACGTTGTCGCAGAAGCAATTCCACAACCCACACAATGGGTTCCCGTTCAATACCTGTCCCCTGAGGCCTTATGCATAGCAGTTGAAACAGCTAACCCCACTATTGGTACGGGATACCTTTGCGCTCATGCCCCCTTCCAGTGGGCACCCCCTCCAATCTCCCAGAGTCAACTCCCTCTCTCACCAAGCGCAAGGCATCTCCCACAGGGCACCCCTCGTCAGCCACCCCCACTCAGGGCTCTGCGGCACCCCCACCAACCTCCACCAGCGATCTATCGCATCAACCCTCAGCTCCCAATGGAGCTATGCCCACCAGCATGGACTGGCAACCCGCGGCCTGCGGTAGATGTGCCACCTCAAAGAGTCCTACCCCAACCCCACAGTTCATTTCGCGCGGCTCCTTTGCAGTGTTGGAGGAAGTGAATATGGACTCAAACTCATCAAATGGAGACACCGCGGAGGTCGCCATTGAGCACCCTCAGGTCCTTCCCCTGCAACGGAGTGAGGGCAGCATCCTAGGCTGGCTTACTGGGTCCTCCGCCCCCCACCCTCCCCTTCCCCTCAAAACCCTCGACGCTCCTCACGGATTGCAGCTAATAGTCAAGCTAAAGGACTCAAAACTAGCCGCCTCACAGCAGCAGGTTTAAGCACTGGCAACCCCCCATGACATGGAGGGGAACAGCTATGAGTCCCCACGGTAGCACCCTGGCCCTGCAATCCATCAACGCGAATGGGTTGCGGGACTTTAAGCATAAAGCCCACCTCCTCCACAACTTCAGGTCAGCACAAATTGACATCGCTGCTGTCCAGGAGCCCCATATCCTCCCCCACGAACAATCTGCATGGAATGAACAGTTTGGAGGCAACTCCTTCTGGACAAACCATGCCGCCCTTATTGTTTTAAATCCTCAGGTTGAAACCCATTCTTTTTCACAATATCTAGGTGGCCGCCTCATACTGGCCAAACTCACCACTCCTTACTTCTCTTTCTTCGCTGCAAGCATCTACCTGCCTAATGCAGGTCAGGAGAAAAAATGGCTCTTGGAAGAGCTCGTCCAACTCAATGTCCCACGGAATACAGTCCTCTTGGGAGATTTCAACACAACCATAAGTCGCGTCCGTGACTCTTACCCCCTGCAGCAAAATGAACGCCCTGGATCAAGTCGCCTTCAGGATTTTTCTTCGCCTGAGTGGCTTTATGGATGCGCTTCCACCCTCCGCGTCTGGCCTAGGTTGCATAACTAGGATCCAGTATTATGTGGAGCTTTCCAGTCAGCGTCACGCATAGATATGGCACTGATTGGCCCCCTGCCATTTGGCCGCGGCTCCTCTCCCATCTCTCGTGACAACCATCTGAGTGATCACAGGTCACTCACCATTGTCCTCACCACCACACTTAGACTGTCGCGTAGGTTCTGGCCTAGGGTTGCCCCAGCTCTTCTCAACAACCCCTTCACTAAGGAGAAGCTGTCTATGACCATCCGGGAGACTCTCACCTCCCCCTCACTTCACCTGCTTGACCACAAGGCTAGATGGGCGGTGACCAAGGAGGGCATCACCCGCGTTGCTTACAACTGTGCCAAAGCCCAGATGACCGCAGCTCGCGCCAGAGTCAAAAGGGCGGAAGCCAGAATCAGACATCTGGAGCGAAACTGCCATAAATCTCCCTCTCCCAGTTGGTTGGAAGACTGGGAAGCGGCGCAGGAAGCACTCCGCTTGGAGCTCACACTGCAGGAAGAACGGGCAGCAATTTTTACAACATCTCGTTACTATGCTTAATGGGAACGCCCCACTCGCTTCTTCTTTCAGAAACAGAAAGCCCGGTCAACAGCGCAGGATATTACTGCACTGAAGATTGGCACTACAACCACTTTGGATAAGGAGGAAATCACTCAGGAACTACACCGCTTCTACACCAGCCTCTTCCATGCCACCCAGGTGGACCCTTCAGACATCCAAGGCTTCCTGTGGCGGGCTCCAGAGCCGCCCATTGACCCACGGGCTGATGAGGCTCTACTGGCGCCTATTTCCATCCAGGAGGTGATGGTAAACCTTCTGAAATCCCCACGGCTTAAAGCCCCAGGCCCAGACGGAATACCCTTCGAGGTGTACCTTCTAGAACCTGCGGTGATAGCCAGAACCCTCCACGACCTCTTCGCTGCACTCTTGGTGAATGGCGAGGTCCTCCCCGACTCCAGAGGCTCAATCACGACCCTCATTCACAAGAAGTCAGACCTTGAGAACCTGGCTAACTGGCGCCCCATAGTGTTGATTAACACAGACCACAAGCTCTTCACGAAGCTTCTGGCCAACGGCATCACCAAATGGGTGTCACCTCGCCTCTCCTCATCCCAGCACGGTTTTATTCCGGATAACGTTATGGGACAACTATAATGACCTTCACGTGACTTTAACTGCTAACTCTCGTAAGGTGAATGGCTTTGTGGCTCTCCTGGATATGGAGAAAGCATATGATCGGGTGGCCTGGAAGTATATTGATGCTTCCCTGGCCCGCTTCCATCTCCCACCCGCAGCTAGGCGCTGGATATCAGCTCTCTATGACCAGCTCCACACCAGAGTCCTGGCGCCAATGGGTTTTACAGTGGCAGTACCAGTTGAACAAGGTCTCTGGAAAGGGGACCTCCTGAGCCCTATCCTTTTTAACATCACCCTCGACACCCTCTTGGCCTCCTTACAGGAAAAGCTAACAGGGATTCTGGTCCCAGGTAAAGCCCCCACCCGCACCATGGCATTTGCAGATGACACCGCTATTGCATTTGGCTTCCCTGGGGATGTTGCCCTCGCTACTGTGACCATTGAGAGGTACACCAAGGCGTCCAACGCCATGGTCAACACCTCCAAGACAACAGTTGTACAGGTCTGCTCCCCCACCTTCACCCCACCATTTGGTATTGAACCTGTGCGCGGTACCTTCCGTCACCTGGGCGTTCTCACCAACTAACAAGGAGTTGCGCTAAAAGACAATGAGGACTTGCTCCTTGAAGCAGTCAACTCCAGGATTGCCAGCTTGAACCGGTGGCACATCACCCCCCAGGGTCGAGCTCTGATGGCCAATGTGTTCCTCCTCTCCAAAGTCTGGTTCCTAGCGCACGTCTGCCCATTCACAGATGCCTTTTATACGCGGCTCAATGTACTCCTCCGCTGTTGGATCTGGGGCTCAAACCATCCACCAATGGCTCTCTCAACCATTGCCCGGCCCTGCAATGAAGGGGGCCTAGGGCTTCCTGACACGCGATCCCACGCCACCACAATCTTCCTGAAGTTCCTATGGCCGATTGATTTGTGGGACGCGACCCCCATGCCCCAATGGGCGCCCGCTCTCCGCCAGTCAGTGTCAGCAGCTCTGGGTCTTCCTAGAGCATCTCTGACCTCATTAGGGGAGTGGCTCACAAACCACCCAGGCCATCGCCTGAAACCATCCTCATCCCCCTGCTTTAACCAGGCTCTCCTTGCCCTGAAACGAGTAGGCGCTGATCCACTATGCCTTCCCATACAGAAGGGAAGGCCCTGGCCTCAGCCCCCGTCGCCATGCAATTGTGCACAATGGACAAGTTGTCACAACTCGCCTCAACCCCCAAGATCGTCCTCCCATCCGCCCAAGACTCCTTGAGCTCCTCCCTCCCTCCGAGAGATTCAACATTAAGGAATTGTGGTAGGACGTCTATCACCCCATCCTGTCAGCAAAGGTGTCCAACACCTTATGGAGGGTGCTCCACTGTTCATACAGGACAGGGGACTAGACTGGCCCTACCTTCCAGCACCGAAGCTGCCCCACTGTGCAGAGCCTATTGACTCCCACCTCCATCATTTTTTCACCTGTCCAGGTGTCGCTGCATTTTGGCCAAAGGCCCGCACGCTCCTCCATGCTCAGCCCTGGTCTGGACACCCTGTGCAAGACCTCATGTTCGAGCAGACGTTGCCTGGTTGCCACCAACCCCTCCGTGTCCTCGCCTATGCCACAGCCATCTGGACTATCCATAAATCCTTCCTTCGTGCTGCCTTTGACCAGCAGGTGTGGACCCTTCCACACGTAATCACCCATTTTCAGGTACAATTTGTGATGGCCCTGAAGGTCTGCACTATGTCGCTAACCCTCCCCCGCTAGTTGTCACTGCAGCACGGCTCTGGCGCGCAAATCCCCCTCCCTTTCTCGATGCCTCCTCCCTCCCCTTCCCTCGCCTCAGGCTCTTAGGAGCCCAGGCGTAATTTATAAACATTGATGAATCCCCCCCTCAGGTAGGGACCATCTAGTACTAAAAAATAAAGAGCCCCTGGACATCCATGTTCAGGAGCAAGAGGTGTGATAAGAAGCTCAAAGATAAAAGAACTTAGCCAAATGGACAAAAGATTAAAAATGGCAGTTAGACATCTTCTCACTAGGGGCATCTTAAAAATCTCCTTTAACTCTACTAAAATTTCCATTTATTTTATATTTATCATTCATTCTATATCCTGATCTCTCATCATAAGTATAAATACTTCACATTTTACTTTAATAAGCTCCTACCCACAGAAACTTGGCTTTTCTTTTTTATCTTCACTTATAGTGGTTTAAGTGACGTAATTACCAGTAGACAGACTGAGTTAGCAATTGAGCAGAATACAGTAACCAGCCTGATCTGCTCTTTTTTAAACAAAACACTCTATATTGCAGATACCCTGGCGCCAAGCTGCCAAGAGAGAGGTTGGATTGACTTCCATTGATTCCAGAGAGCCAACATATAAGAAACATTTCAGAGAGTGTCAACAAGAGATTCGCCAATGGCGTTAAAGGTTTATCAAAGAGATCAATGCTACAACGGGTAGCATCAGAAGAGAATTTGCTTACTAAGGATGATTATGATCTCAACAAAAATTGTCTGGTGCCTAATATGTGCGGAGTAGATCCCCTGAGCAGTGAGTCAGCCTTGAAAGTTAAGTGAGCTGAGATCAGCGATCTAACTGTGGTGCTCACTACAGGGGCGACATCATCAGGACCTTTGAGGATCATGATAGTTCTCATGAGCAGTCCAGCAACTAAGTGGATTTGGAAATATATAATGAAGAATTATCTGGGATCCTGGTGGTGGTGGTGGATATAACCTGGCCAAGTCTACGTAGCCTTAAATCAGAAATGCTGATCTATATAAACAGTTTGTGCGCATCAAGGAGACTTAATAAGAGCATGAATTGACTCTATGCCTATTTTGAGAGGAATTTCATTATTAATTAGACTGTTAACTACCATTAAGAACCTGGATAATTGAACCTTATTCCTTTTTTAGCACTAGTGGTGTCCAACCCTAAAAGGAGCCACCACGCATCTTTATTTGCAAATGGGCCAAACAAAGGGATTAATATAAGTTAAAATTCTTAATATAGCCCCTAGGCTATCATCCTAGGAAGCCATATTAGAAGGCTAGGGAGCCATATCAGAAGGCTAGGAAGCTTTAAAAAACTTTTGTCCGGCGCCCGCTTTAGCTGGCAGACCATGACGGACAACATAGGGGTAGGGGCATCAGCGACATGGGGCTTGAGGAGGTATAGCTGTGGGTTTTCTTCATTTGTGAGGCCAGCAGTATTATCGCCTCAACATATTGAGCAAGTTGATGCTCATTGAATCTTATTCCTTAAAAATGAGAATTAAGAAAACATTTGCACTTTGAAATATCATGGAGAGCTCTTGGAACAGCATGACAATATGCTGTTTGCCATGGAAATAGTATATATGATTTGAAGGCAAAACTGCGCATTATACCAGAAACTGCCTCTCTCAACTAGTAACTCGATTGGATGCACTGGCATGGATATATCAGTAGGCTGCCACACAACCAGTCAGGGATACTACATAATTAACCATGATGCATTTTGATCCTGTTTAAAAAAACTCCATTTTCAAAACGTACTTAAAGGCCAAGTATAGACCTGGAGAAAGAATGAATGTTGTTCCTACAAATGTATGAGGACAGCATATATGACACTAGAAAATGAAAAAGGTTTTCCTCAGCAAGTGTTTATGAATCACAAGGCTAAGGAGATCCTTAGCACGAGCCTACAGCCTGGACTATCTTGAACTGAAGTAAAGAGCACTGACTTTCATAACTTAGTAGTGAACAAGAAGTCCAAAACATGAATGAAGAGTTACCTCTTATTAAAAATGGGCAAAAATGAGTCAGTAGTGAATTTCACTTCCATATACTATCTCAAAGCTCAACAATTGTGGACAAAAAGAGCCATAAACTTAACTATCGCAAAAAAACGTTCTTTTGAGATTATTGGAGATGCATCCCAGCTTGAAAATGCATATGACTCTAGCGGTAAAGAGCATGACGTCACTAAAGGCGCTTAAGGAAGCTTTATTTGACGTACAAGGGATGTATAAATTTGAATACAAGGATAAGGAACGCCTCCTCAATGAGTTAGCAAGGCCATCTAAGTCACTAATGGTAAGGGCGACAATTAAAGGATAAGAGTTCTAAATACCTGAGTGCTTGCCCCATTGAGAGTAAACCTGCAATAAATTCCATCAACATAGGCACTTTTACTTATCTTGTCTATTACGCGCTGCTGAAAAGAAGGAAACACCCCAAAGATAGGATACCCTAAACACTGTAAAATGGTCGGATATCCACACTAAGGGTGAAAATGGCCACGAGGATGATGACTTAGGTAGTGCGGAATCCAATTGTTAGGGCACCTAGTGCGATGGTAGTGCCATATAGAATTAGAGTCCATAGCATTGGCAGATCTAAATTAAGTGATATATAATTATCACAAGAGAACCAGCCTACCAGTATTATTAATTCAGTGCAAGAAAGAGAGCAGCTGGGTCTAACTTCAACTTGGACTGGATAAGAGGATACTGTCAAAGCTATAAAGAGTGTTTCAAATCTTAGATATTTTTAAATATACACAACATACATATTAACAGCTTAAACCCTTTCAGCAAGAGTGTGATAAAAAAGAGGTGATTATCCAGAAAGTGCACATCTTAAAAGTACTAGACACTGTGTCTCCAGGCAAAATCATACCCTCTAAATTCATGAAAAGCTGATTCATGTCTGATACAAACTATAAATTTGAAGTACTAAACCGGCGGAGCATATGTTATGTAAGCTCCAAGTTACTACTCAGAGCTACCCTTATGTTCTGGCGCATGGCCATAATGGCACTGGAAGTGTTTTTAGATAAAGACCATATGATTTCTTGATCAGTACGCAGTTTCTCTTGGAGTCTGGAGAAATGATTGACTTCACATCCACTACTGTGAGCATCTATAGTTACTAACTTTTGCTTGTATTTAAGTACAATGATGTCAACAATGGAAACATTGGACATGCTTGCAGAAATCTATCAATCTATTTACCACATCCACTACACTCTTACCAGAAAGGATGTGAAGTAATTAATAACTATTGTGAGTGTGGAAGAAGGGCTTCCGCTGAGCGTTAGAGAGACTATAGAGATTTGTACATAGGATCAACGCAGGTTGTGTGACAAACATGCTCTCTCCAGTATGCAACAAATGAATTTGGCAAAAGAAGCCAAGTTGCAGTCCATATAGCTGAGACTACACAAGAGAGAATCTTCCTGCTATGTGCATTGAGGCCACGATAAGTTATTAAACCATGTAGGATAGTAGACAGAATGCTGGTTGACAATAGTGCAATTTGTCCTGTTGACAAGGAATAGAGAGAAGCTAAAGCCTGTGCCAACTCACTATCATCATACATGTTGAATCCTGTTATACAATAAGAATATAATAAAAATAAAAATAAACTTTTAGTTTATTTGTCTGCAGGATTGAGAAAACGAAGTTAGAGAATCTAACTTGATTTCCTGTATTATATGTGCTGAAGGAAGCTAAGCACTCTCATGGTTTAAAAAAGCTTAAAAATTTAAAAATGCCTTGTTCAAAACCTGAGCTTAAATTACTACTAATGGGGTTTCGAACTTGAAAGTTTCCGATTTTTGGCCTGCTTATGAGATCCGAACTCCGGATTCCGACTATCAGACTTAAATGTATTATCAGAATTATTATTCATATCATATTTCCAAACTGAACCATCTTGAATTTGATTAAATCTTATGGCTGAACTTTGAAATCCTTCTCCATACTCTTATTGGTAGCCCTAAAGGCAAGGACCATATGGCGGTCAGGTAGGACCTTGACCGTTACAGGTTGCTTCTGCAACTATTGTGAAGATCTAGCTGGAATTCCATTTTGAAAGTCTTCAGTTGCAACGGAATCCGCTTGCAAGGAACTAGAGTACTACCAGGGTTCTATGACTCAACCTACACTGAAGATTCGAGCATCATCTTGGGTAAATCACAACTCAACCTATCATAGTCAAAAAATGGGAAAGTTGTCACACTGGCTGATTGACCAGTTACAATTACATTGAATCTGTACATGATTCAGAAGATTTTGATATTCTTGGGTTTGGTGATGTGACCCCTAAACATCAGAGGGAGCTTGAAGATCTGTTGGACGAGTTCAGAAAATCTTTATTACCAGATCTAATGACTATGGCCTCTGCAAGAGCGAGATACACAAAATGGATACCAGTTTTGTTATACCATAAAACTCAAGCCCTACTGCCGCTTAAAAAGCAGTGGATTCCTTTATCACTCAAGAGCTGGACCAACTAGATGAAGCAAAGCCAATTATTCCATCAATTCTTCCATGGGCCTCTCCTTTGTTGCTTCTATGCAAAAAGGATATAACCCATTAAGTAGTCATGGACTTTTGCCACTTGACTAAGGTAACTATGATGGACTCTTACCTTCTCCATGCAACGATAATTCTCTCAAACGCCTGGGGAGCTATAAATACTTTTTTCTGATGGATTAGGCTAGCAGCTACTGGTAGATGGGAGATCTCGCCAGAAGACGGTTTAAAGTGCATCCTGATCAGTAGCCAGGGGTTGTTTGAGCCCAGGAGGATGCCATAGGGGCTTTCCAAGCCGCTGCTATCTTCCAGAGAGTGAGGGTTCACATTTTTGATGACCCTAAGTTATCCAGCATGCCTATTTATTTTTTTGATGACATCACTGTATTCAGATGAGCATTTTAAGAGCATCTACAGTACCTCTAAGAGGTCGTTACTTGGCTACGCACATCCAATAAGAAGCTAAAATAGAGCAAGTGCACCTTCTCAAGAGACAGTTAGAGCTTTGGGACAAGAGATCAGCCTTAGTAAAATTTAGCATAAAAATGGAAAAGGTGAAAGCCATTGTGGCTATGGAGCCCCAGGAGCATGAGGGATATCCAAGTTTTTCATGGAATGGTGGGATATTACCAGAAGCTTATCCCCCATTCGCGGACTTGGCGGGACCCTCATATAACTGCTCACTAAGGAAATGAATTTTGAGTGGGGCATAGAACCGTTACAGGTCTTTGCAGAGTTAAAGATAAAATTTGTGGAGGCCCAATCTTGGCCTATCCTGATTTTATTAAAACTTTCTACATCTATACCAATTTCAGTGACATAGGACCTGCGTGATAATGGTACATTTAGATGAAGAAAGGGTGGACCACCCAATTAAATATTACTCAGAGATTTTAAGAAAAGAAGATAAGTATTACATGGTGACTGAACTATAGTGATTGGTTATGATATGAGCAGTCAAACGCTTCAGACCATACTTGAGAAGGGTACATATTAAGGTATTTATGGATCACACATTGCTCCGCAGGTTGCAGAAGATGAATGATCCCACCGGACACCTTTCCAGCTGGGCTTACTCCTCCAAGGCTATGACTTCAAGATCATACACTTAGCCAGAGAAAAACACACAAAATGCTGATGGACTATTGTAAATGTTGGTATTCCTCTTACTGGCGCCAGAGAGTGGTCATCTCGATGACTTACTCAGGTTACCTGAAGAGGCATTACAGGAAAAAATAGATGAAGTTAAAAGTATCCTGATAAAGTGTTCCAGAGACACCCAAAGTGTTAATAGAAACTTACAAAAGAAGAAAAAAAGCATTTGGTACCCCTATATTTGACCTATTGCCAAATGGAGTTAGTGATGAACGACCATAAGCATGTGGGACACTGAAAGTTTCATAAAAACTGTCATACCTGAAAGTGAGATTATACTGGGAGTTATGTCAGATGAACTGCACCAATTTTTAGAGTTGCAAATACCCTGTGCAAGTGTCCACCCGCTGTAGAAGTGCTTTGAGTTTGTGCCAACCCCTACAACGCCCTACAAAAACATATCAGTTTTTGTAAGTGGTACTTTTACCAACTGCCTCCAGTAGATCTAAGTTAATTTTGAAAGCGTTTGACCACTTCATCAAATGGGTCAGGCCTCAGCAGTCAAGATGTACATAGCAAATTTCACCTCTCACTTATTCTAAAATCTAGTCATTATAAGTCATGGTTGCCCGCAAGTTTTACTTTCAGACAACAGGAAGAATTTTATTTCAGACGTGGTGATAAAGTTAACAAACTTAGTAAGAGTGAAACAGCTTTTCACCACTTCGTACACTCCACCATTAATGGAAGAAATGAGTGAGTCAATAAGCTTTGGAGGACATCGATGAATCCCCCCTTGGGTTGGAACCATCTAGTACTAAAAAAATAAGCTTTAGAGGTATTTTAAAGAAAATTCCTTCATTTACAATTATAAATGGTATCAGTTGCTGCCCTCAGAATTGTTGGTTTACCAGTTGGGCCACCACCAAGTGAATAAGATGTCCTTTTTAAAGCCCTTTATGGGTGAGAGGCAGCTCTGCTGAAACTACTAGTACCAATTATCGCAGCGGACCAGAAGAACCTGCCACCTGGAAGCTATCAGCAGGAGTTAGCCAACGAACGTATCATAATTCAATTGGAAGCTTCATACAATTTAAAACACTATCCCTCAAGGTTAATGGGAGAGTCAAAGAAAACTAAGCAAATGGAACTCAGCTTAGGGGGCAATGTTTTGTTATAGAATAATGTAGGATCACAGCAAGAGAAGTTACAGGCCTTTTGGACTGGCCCTACTATGGCCTTGGTAAAGAGAGGATAAGAATACTTCATCTGGGGTTGACAATACTAACATTTTACATAATAAAGCACATGGTCGTCATCTGAGGTCATTACCATGGTCTCATCTTGGGAGCGGAAGTGTCACTAATAAGGCTTCAAGTGAACTAGCGATTCTTTCTCGCCTGGTGAAATGAGCAGTTAACCCCAAACTAGCGGAATCATGGTCTTTAACCACCAAGGATGGAGATGGACGATCCTCTTTTTATAGATTCAGGAAAGAAAAGAAACTTGCACCAAAATTAGAGTGATATAATTCAAAAACTTCACGCTGATAATACAAAAGAACTGTTTAATGAAGTAATGCCGTCGCCCAAATCACTATGTACATTGATCTTTCTATACCTTCTTTCAGGACGCGGCCAAGAAAGATTTTACTTTGATCCCAATCAGTGTGCATGAACACCCAGTGGAGGGCCCAGAATGCCAGAGGCACAGTTTTTTTAATGACATATAAGTGCAAGGAACTAGCATTGACATAAGAAAAATAAAACTACATCAACATACTAAAATCCCTGTTATAATCTTGGCAATAACGTTGGGATACGCCATAAAGGTTGTACAGGTTGAACCCACTGAACAACGGTCAGACGTTTTGGGGAATTTTGGTCATCCAAACACATCTATAAAGTTATAATAAAATAGGATCAATTGCCACAATGACACTTATTTATTTAATAATTACAGCGATTCTTCAATGTTCCGATCTCTCAAAACTATTAAGAACCTATTCTTTCAATCGCCCAATCTTGCTTATATGTCAGCGACTTTGGATGATACCATTCTCTTAGCTTAGACTATTCCGTTCCGCTGTATTCTCATTGGTTTTCAAAATGGTATTCTTAAATTCTCTATTGCCTTAGTTTGAGGCGACCTAAATATTTTTTTCAAATGCTGACATCGCCTTATCACTTTATCCAGAGGCGATCCAATAATAACCTGTTATAAACCAATATTGCCTCATCTCAAGACGCAGGAATCCTCATAAATAATCATCCTAGCCAGTGGACTTTCAACCATTCCGCCATATCCCTTCCAGGTTTATTGTCCAGTCATATCAGAATATCAACATTAATCTCCCCTTTGACTGTAAAATAAGTCTCTTATTGTTTAAACGCTCAGAGGAATTTGCATGCATGCAATTAATGATTTGACTACTCACTGGGTCTTTTGTGTAGGTTTTGATACTCATTTTCTCAATTACTCCTTAAGGACCAGTCCAAAAGTTGGCCAACTTGTGTTTCCGCTCAAACAAATGCTGGTTGTGGAACAATACCATCTCACCTTCTTAGAACTGGGCTAACCCGCTACACCATACCTGATCAGTGGCCTGATTCTTAGTCTTTTTGGCCAAGTTGAAGGTTTACGCTTCCATATGCAACATGATCAGAGTGTTATATAAATTAGTTAAGATAACAGTTGGGATCCATTCCGCCTGTATCTTCTATACACGAATATAGCAATGATGGAAGAGTGGGGTGTCATCCATATAATATTTGAAAGGGGCTCTTTCCCATGGCAGAATGAAAGCTGATATTATAAGTGAAAATGACAGTAGACAGGAGGGAACTCCAATTAGAGGGCTATGAATTACCAGCTTCCAGAGGATGTTCACCAATGTCCCATTGACCGGTTCAATCATTATGTTGTACTCAGGGTGTTATGGGGTCATCAGAACCCTGCGGATGTCTATAAGCTCATTCAGTTTTTGTAGGATGTTCGAGGTGAAGTTGGTTCCATTATTGGTAAGAATTAACTAAGGGTAGCCATGTCGCTTAATAAAAAATTCCATTACAAACTTGGCCACTGTGAATGCCCCCAAATCCCGTATTGCTCGTGCTTCAACCCACCTAGTCAAATGGTCAATAGCCACCAGAATGTACTTGAACTGGTTAGCTCCTGTTGATAGAAGCCAACAACATCCAGGGAAACTGTGTGCCAAGCAAAATGTGGTTTCACTAACAGGTACAAGGTCTTCTGGTGGAAAGGCTTTTTCACTTGGCACTGGTGGCAACATGAAATGGTTTCAAGCATGTCAAAGTTCATACATTCCCATTAATACCAAGAGCGCAACAGTTCCATTGTCTTGCGCACACCACCATGTCAGACTGCCTTATGTGCACTCATAATATTACCAGGCTGTGCATAGGTACACGGAAAGTTCACTGTAGATTTGCTGATCCGCTTGTAAAATTCCCCATTATATTGGAAGGTATTTTTTTGCATCTCATTTAACACTTTTATTACTTAGTGCAGTGTTAATTCTCGGCGTAGAGTCTTGATTCCGCCAAGTCAGTTTGCACAGGGTATTAGCCACTGGGCAACCAAATCAGATGATATGAAGATCGCCAAATCCTTCAAAAAAAATAATAAACTTTTCACGTGGAGATATCGCCCCTTATTCCGACCTTTATTGTTTTTACTAATATGCAGACCTTTCTGCAGCAACCTAATTTCTGAAAGAACCCCCTTCAATCCTCTGTGTAACTCTTTATATCTCAATTCCCCAAGCTGGATGCTTCCTTAGCTTGGTGTCTTCTATTCATTTTCCACTTTTTATTCGAAACTCTCATTTATCTCAATCTTGGCATAATTACCTGTTCTTGCCGATTAGTTAACATTTCATTCAACTATTATTTGTATACTTCTTTTCGTTAGTCTTGATACTTTTCCCGATTCCCCCACCAATCCATTGTATGGTTAGCATATCATCCAGTCATATCAACTTCCTGACAATATCCCCCCTTTGACTGGATAATATGCTCTCACTGTTTGTAGGCTCAAAGGAACTTTGCGTGAACTCAGTTGATGATCTGACTCCCCGCAGGTTCCTTGATGGTGTAAACAACCATTCCAGTCTTCTCAATTATCTCAAACAGACCAACCCAGATGCTAGAAAGCTTGTTTTACCTCCCAAAACTGTGCTAATCGTGGAATAAAACATGGTCCTCTATAGTTTACAGCGGAAGTCTGCTTCATTACTTCTGATAAGCTGCCTGGTCATGAATCTTTTTATCCAAACTGGTAGAGTAGGCTTCCAATTGCAGCTTGATCAATGTATCCATAAGTATCTTCAAATAACGCTGGGGGTCCACTCCACCAGTATCCTCCACACACAAATAAAGCAAAGCAGGCAAAGCTTGATGTGGACATACAACAATTGGAACGGGCTCTTACCAGTGGACGAATGATAGCTGATATTATATGCAAACATAGCCGTGGGTAGAAGGGCGCTCCAGTCTGAGGGTCAATCATTTACCAATTTATTGAGTATGTTCACTAGGGTTCCGTTAACCCACTCTACCATTCTATTTGATCCTGGATGATATGGGGTGGTCAATCCCCCACGGATTGCCATCAACTCAGTCAACTTTGGCAGAAATGTGTGAAGTGAGATTGGTTCTGTTATCCGTTAAAATGAATCGCGGGTAGCCATGTCATGGTACAACACACTCCATGATGAATTTGGCAGTAGTGACCGCGCCCAAGTCATTGATGGCCCTGGCCTCCACCCATCGAGTCAGATGATCTATGGTGACTATAATATACTTGGATTAATTGGTACTAGTTGGCAGAGGTCCCACTACATCAATAGAAATGGTGTGCCAGGCGAACCGGGGTTTAACCATCTGGTAGGTGGTTTTCTTGTGGAATGTTTTTTCCACTTGACACTGATGGCAACAACTAACCGTTTCCAATATGTCATAATGCATTCTCTCCCAGTAGTATCGGGGTCACAACATCTCCAGTGTTTTCCGCAATCCTCTGTGACCTACAGCCCGAAGAGCATCTATAATTATTGCAGGTCTGGCTGAAGGTTTAAATAAACTCAATGTCATGTCACCAATCCGCTTATATAGTTTTCCCCCACATAAGAAAGTATTCGCCCTAAGTCCATCTAATACTTTGATCACACCGGCGGCTCATCCTGGTATTTTTTAGCACCATCTTCTCATACATTGTGTCAGCTAAATCCGCTGTGATAGCAGCTGTTGGCAACCTAGAGAGACAATCCACATTTCTCTGTTTTGCTCCCAGACAATGTACAATTTCAAAATCAATGCTTGAAACTTCAGTGCCCAACATGCGAGGCGCCCTTCCAGTTAATGCAGATTCTGCAACCAACGCAAGGAAGCATGGTCCATCACTACTTGGAATCATATCCCATGCAAATATACCCAAAACTGTTTATAAGCGTAGATTACCACTAAACATTCTCACTTGGTAATGGTGTAGTTGCGTTAATGACAGATCAAGCTTTATCTACAGAAGGCGACAGGATTCTCTACGCCAGCATTGTCTTTTTGAGATAATACTGCCCCTATAGAGGAGAGAGAAGCATTTGTTTGCACTATGAACTTTTTGTCAAAGTTTGGATATTGCAATATGGGTGTGCTTGCTAATGTGGTGCGCAATACGTCAAAATTGTTCTGAAATCACTCCATCCACTCAAAAGAAGTGTTTTTCTTCAACAACTCAAAAAGTGGGGCCCAATACAACTGAAAGTGGGAATGAACCAGTAGTAGTTCCTGAGCATCCCCAGAAACACTTGAATGTCCCGCTTACTACCTGGGCGGGTCATCTTGCTTATCACTTCCACTTTAGCCAGCTGCGGTTTAAGTTCATTTGAATTTACGATGAACCCAAGGTATTCCAATTTCTCTTTGAATAAATGGCACTTATGAGGCTTGATTTTGATTTTAGCGGCAGCGAGGCGTCAAAAAACTTGTTCCAAATGGCCAAGGTGTTAAGTAAATGTTCGCAAGAACATGTTGATATCGGCATAATAAACTAAAACGCAGGACAACTTTAAATCACCTAGAATTGTATCCATGGCACGCTGGAATGTAGCCAGGGCGTTGCACAACCCTTGTGGCATGCAAGTCGGCTGGAATAATCCTTTTGTTTGATGATAGCGCATTTTTCCTGTTCCGCTGATGGCAATTTGATCTGCCAATACCTCAAGATCAGATTCATGGGTGAGAAATAGTATGCTCTCCCAATAGGTCTAACGCATCATCAATCCATGGAAGAGGGTAGGAATCCTTCTTTGTTACATTATTGAGTTTGCGATAGTCAATAACCACTTGATCCAAGCCATCTTTTTTCTTTACAATGAGCACCACTGATGCCAACGGACTATTCAATGGTTCCATCATCCCCTGCATGATAAGTTTATCCACCTCGTTGAAAACAACCTCCTCCATGGCTTTAGAATGTCTAATAGGTCGCAATTGAATGGGAGGGTGATCCCCAATATCTATCCAATGTACCACCCCTTGAGCGCACCCCAAATTGTGATCATCATTTGTGAAGATATCTTGATACTTTTCAAATAATGCCATGGCCTGTTCTTGTTCCGACAATATTCCAGTAAATGCTTTCTGTGAAACCACGGTCAATATGCTGAGTGGAGAGCTTGTCGGCAGTCTGAGATCCTCCCAAGAGCTGAAATAATGAATACAACGGACTTCTTCTATAGGGAAAAAGCGTAAGTAAGCCACCACTTGATGCCGCTGAATTGTTATGGTCTCCTTCTGTAAATTTTCTAGCAGCAATTTCAATTCTCCGTTCCCAGGTAGCAGAAACCCTGGAGCCACATGAGGCTCAAGCCACGACTGTTGGTGAGGAGCCATGATTTCTTCATAAAGCCCTTTAGGGACATCAATTTCGATCTCAGTCCCTACTATGCATTGGTGTCCAGAGGGTATGCTCCAATTGCTTGCTACTCAAAGCGGAAACCCTTTGTATTCATAAATCTGGTTGGGGAGGACCCTGGTCCACCGCTTCAGTCATCAATAGTGCACGGGAATTACTCCATTGCTGTATGCTAGATTGATTTGACTAAGGCAGAATGATTCCATTGGGATTCCACATGAAGTAAAATAAACAGGAATCTGTTGTCCTAAAATATTAAGTATTTTCTCCACCATGTTTATCAAAACACCAAATTTCCTCATAAATGCTACACCAATTAGCATGTCATAGTTGTTGTTTAGCAGAACCACTGCTGGGTAGGAAGCCCAAACTGACACAAATCATAGGGGTAATGCACTATATGAACCTTCAGATACAGTGCTATGCATCCCCAAAGTTCCATATACTACTCGATGGTCCACATCCAGTTTGAGCAGAAGCTTAGCCACCAACTGGGTAGAGACTGTGTTCACAGGAGCTCCAGTATCAATGATAGCGCAAATTTTTGTATTTTGAACAAAAATGTCACAATAAGTACATTCCAAGTAGGAGGAACCATCAGTCTTTATTGCATGTACGTTTAAGAGCTTACTGTTACTTAAGAAAGAGGAGATGCTCTTGCCAACCTGAGGGTAATCATTAATGATTTTTTCCCACCGGATTGGCTTTGTGGACTCTTATCAAAGAAGCAGCAGCACATCAGAGGATCCTCAATACTTGTTCTGGTCTGTTATAAGATCTGCCACGCATATGGCTTTGCCACTTCCTGGCGAAACACAGAGCTTTAGGGTTGAATTTATACGTTTGGAACTAAAAGCAGGGATACCTGACGGAAGCTGTTGGTATAGTAATTCATTTGATTGAGTTCCTGATCCTTCTCAATTAGGAGCTGGGGATTCGTTAGGGACAAGTGGATTAGACATAGCTGAGGTAGAGCATCCCATCTCTACTCCGCTTGAGCTTTTCCCTGAAGGGTTTCCTTGGTCAGTAATGCGTACACTCGTGTTTTGCTAGGGAAGTTTGCCACATAATGCCCCCTCCAGCCGCATTGGAAGCAAGTATTCATGAAAGGTTCATGTATATAACATGCAGCTGAAGGATCAATGCGAAAATTAATGGTATGTTTCTAAGGTTGGGAAACAAGCTGGCAGATCATATCTAGCCTGTAAAGGATTTGCAGATCTGTATGCCAAACGAATATAGTCCAGAGGTTGATAGCGTAGTCGCTGTAGTTCATTCTCTGAAGTATTTGGTGCAGGGATAACAGAGGGTTGCTGGGATATATTAGGGGCGCTGTTTGTGGCAGAGAGTCAGCGTAAAGTGTTCACAATTTGAATAAGTCCTACCTCTTTGTTCAAGACGTGAGAAATAGCATTAGATAGTTCTCAATATGGTTTGATGGCCGCTGTCATCACAATACCAACATCCTCGCCATATAAAAGGTTAGCTCCAATTAGTACATGTGCTTCCACTGAGAAACTTTCAGCAAAATCTGACAGGGTCTCATTTTGGTGAAATTTTATAATCAGAAAGTCAGCTTTCCATTGGGACATTTTGGTCACACCCCAAACAGCTGGAGAACAATCGCCTTAATTTCTTTGTAGGATGCTGAGCTGTTTGGGAGGTAGCAATTAACTTGATCGGCGCTGTCTACATCAAGAGCAGACAGCAACAGTTTCACTTTTTGTCGATCAGAAACCCCTTCCATGGCGAATTTGAATCGCTTGAACTAACCATCTAAATTATTATCATGACTAAAAGAAGGCAAGTTCTCAATTTGCACTACTTCGCCTTACTTCAGACTTCTTCAGCAAGGATCAGGTGAATTGGTTCCGGAGTGACTAAGGGAACCACCCCCTTGTGAATAATTATATCGCCGGCTGGTCAAGCTTGAATCTGGCGTGATGAACTCAAAGGAAGTATGTTGTGCAGGGTATACATATCATCGCTTGAAGGATATCTGTTAGTGGATCCATAGAGTTCATCCCCCAAATTACCACTAACTGCACCGTTCCCCCCAGCTCTGGCATACTCCACAAAATAATCATTGATCATCAGCTCCATTTTAACCAAATGACATCTACACCATCCATCCTGTAATTCCTGTTGCAGTGTCACATATTGATTTTGCAGCTCCTGACAATATTATTTCCTCATGCAACTGCAGCTCCACTGCTTGAAGGTGCAAGAGGGCTCTTCTGATTGTACTCCGTACATGGCCTTGCTGTAGGCTAGCATAATCCGCTTGGTGGTTAGCCTCGTCTATCTGGGTCAAGAGAGCGACTTATTCCCATATCAATCTTTCATTGGCCTGTTAAAGGGTATTAAGTCTTTCCTGTATGTCAGCATACTCCCGTGTCTCATAGATTGGAAGAGGGAAAACTCGACGCCTATCAGCCTGACTATCTTCTTACAATTGTGTAACCCAGTGGACTAGCTGCAGGTACTTGGGGGACGTTGACCAAGGGCTAAGCTCATTATCAGTCATTTGCTGACTACTTGCTTTAATATGAACTTGGTTTACTTCAGCTGATATGAAGCCAACTTGATCCACCACTTGCTGTTCAACCAGTGTTATTTTTTCTTTAATCTGGGCCACCACGTCTTTGAGTGCTTCTGCCCGTTCAGTTAGATCCATCATAAAACGCTCAGTATTGTGTCCCAACGTCGTGACATCCTGAATCCATTCCGTTGATAGATATGTTGATCCAACAGCTCATCAATTACCCAAGACAACTCAAGATGCAACTGGGGTACCAACATGTCTAAACAATGGCAGATGTTCTCAACATGATGGTCCATTTCCCAAGCGCCCCTTGTACCTCCAAAAAAGAGTGATTGAGGCAGTTGAGAAAGAGGAGAATATCATTTTTCTGCGCTTGAGAGAAGTGCACCATATCTCCAATTTCTATATTGTGGCGAGCCAATAATCATAGTAGTTTTTGAATAGATAATTGCACATATGCGACTAGATATTCCTCAAATTCCGCGAATACCAAGGCAGCGAGTCAACCCCATTGTTGTTACATTCAGATAAGACATGTACATGGCGAAGCAGTCTTCTTGATCGCGTTGGTTATAAAATAGACTCGTGGCATACTCCCCCACCTCATCTTCATATAACTGATAAAAAGTAACAACCACTCCATAATATTCCACAGCTGCTGAGGGTCACATTCATGGAGCGCCCTAGTTGGTCAGCCGTCAGCTCAGGGCAGTTTTCTAGTTGCAGATTGATCACAACTTCATCATTACCTGGTTCAGTCATAGTGAATAATATTGGATCATTATTAGATGCCTCTTGTATTTCTTCCGCATGATGCATGCAGAAACTGATATAATGGTGACATAACAAAAGAGGTCTCATCAATGTATTCACAGCGTTGAATAACTAAAGCTGACCAATGGCCCCCTGTAGTGAGCACCACTATTAATTCTCGGCATAGAGTATTGATTCTGCTGAGTTGGTTTACACAGGGTATTAGCCACTGGGCAACCAATTCAGATGATATGAAGATCGCCAAATCCTTCAAAAAAACTAATAAACTTTTCACGCGGAGATATCGCCCCTTATTCTGACCTTTATTATTTTACTAATATGCAGACCTTTCTGCAGCAACCTAATTTCTGAACGAATCCCCTTAATCCTTTATATAGCTCTTTATATCTTGATTCCCCAAGATGGATGCATCCTCAGCTTAGTGTCTTCTATTTGTTTCCCCCTTTTTAATCAAAACTCTCATTTATATTAATCTCAGCATAATCCCTCATTCTCGCCGATTGGTTGACATTTCAATCAACTATTATTCATATACTTCTTTTCATTAATCTCAAGACTCGTCCTGATTCCCTCTCCAATCCATCGTATGGTTAGCATATCATCCAGTAATATCATTGTGACATGCGGTTTGTTGTCAAAACTTTTTGAGAGCATCCTATCATAAAAAACACATTGCTAAAATATGCTGTCTTAGCAATGGTTGGCAATATAGATAAGTAGTCAGCGTTCTGATGTTTTGCTCCCAGTTGGTGGAGGATCTCAAAGTCATAAGCCTCCGATTTGAGGGCCTATTGGGCTAGACACCCTTTAGGCTCCTTGAGGCTCTGCAATCAACATAGCAATGCGTGATCTGTTATGACTTTAAACTTTACTCTATGCAAGTAAACCCTAAATTGCTTATAAGCATAGATCGCCACTAAGCACTCCCACTTGGTCACAGTATAATTATGCTCATGGCAGTTCAGGCTTCAACTGCTTATGCAAAGGGATGCTCCTCCCCCTCATCATCATTCTGAGAAAGGACTGCCCTAACAGAGTAAAGGGACGCATCCATCTGAACAATAAACTCTTTATCAAAGTTTTGATAGTGTATTACTGGCGCACTAATCAGCGCCATCTGAAATGTCTCAAAGGCGTATTATGACATTCCGTCCATTTTACACATCATACTTTTTTTAACAACTCAAATAGTGGCCCCAATACAGCTGAAGTTGGGGATGAAGCACTGAAAGTATCCACCCATTCCAAAAAATACCTGTATGTCATGTTTACTATTTGATAGTCATTTTTTGATGGCCTACTTCTTGGCTGGCTGTGGTTTCAGCCTGTTAGAACTACCACAAACCCCTGGTATTCCAACTGGTCCTTGAAGAAGTTATATTTTTGAGGCTTAATTTTGATTGCCTCAGCGAGCTGACAAAATACTGCTTCTAGATGATCAAAGTGCTCAGAAAAGGTTTGAAAGAAATTATTGATATAGTTGAGGTATACAGGGACACATGACAGCTTCAGGTCGCCGAGTTTAGAAGTCCATGGCTCAATGGAATGTAGCTGGGGCATTACACAGCTCTTGTGGCATACAGGTCGTTTGAAAAAGACCTTTGGATGTGATTATGGTGCATTTCTCCTGTTCTTCCACAGTCAACTCAATTCGCCAGTAATCTAATATCAATTCATTGCTGAGAAGTAGCGAGCTCCTCCTAACCAATACACCACATTGTTAAGCTGAGGCTAGGGATACAAGTCCTTCTTGGTGATGCTATTGAGCTTCAGTATTCTATCACCACCTGGTTGGTACCATACTTCTTTTTTAAAATCATAACAGGCGAAGCCCATGGACCCTTGGAAAGTTTGAGCATCCCTTGCTCCAACAACATATTAATTTCCTTGGTGACAACTTCTTCAGATGCCCTTGATTGGTGGATTGGTCAAGACCTGATGGGAGGATGATCCCAAGTTTCCAATCAGTGGACCACACCCTGAGAACACCCTAAATCATGTTATGTCAACAGCAAAAATTTTCTTTTACTTCTAAAATAAAGCTATCGCTTGGTCCTTTTGTTCTTCCAATAACCCTATTAAATTCTTCTGCAGTACCACTGTCATTACGCTGGGCTGTGACTCAATGTTTAGACCAATTTCATCATATAAACTGAATTAGTGAACCTGAAAGACCTCCTTGATTGGGGTCAAGTGTGAATATGCCACTAATTGATGTCAGCGGATTTGCATATGTTTTTTCTGTAGATTTTCTAACATAACCTTGATCTCTCCATGTCCTGATAGTAAATCCCTGGAGCCACATGAGGCTCTAGCCGCGTTTTCTGATAGGCCCAATGACCTCCTCATAGAGTCTGGCTGGAACTCCCACCTCTAACTCAGTGTTTGCTATGACTTGGTGTCCAGAAGGAATAGATATAGGGCTAACAACTCGGAGAGGTAGCCCTTGATATGCGTATTACTGCTGGGGAAGGGGCTGAGTCTTGCTCTTTAGTTGATGATAGCAAACTGGAAGTATACCGTCACTATATGCAAGGCTGATACACCATGTGCACTGGATCCTTTGGCACTCTTCTAGAGATCAAGTAAATAGGGATCCGCTGCCTCAGAAAAACAAAGGTCTCCTCCATCAATTCACGTTAGCTCTTAAGTGATGCAGGAAGCATTTCTAATTAGCGGGTTATAGTTACTGTTGGGTAGCACTAACACCGGAGCTACAATGACAATGGACCCAAACTGCGATGGTAGCGCGCTGTACGCTCTCTCAGAGACCATATTTTCCACACCAAGGGTCCTGTACAACATTCGATGGTCCATATCAGGCTTTAACGTTAACTTTGCCATCAACTTAGTAGAAACTATGTAGATCAGAGCGCCTGTATCTATTATAATGCGAACTCGTTTTTTTATTACAAAAATATCACAGTGTGGACACCCAGATTAATAAGGATATGGACTGTTTAATATGTGAACATTTATGGGATCTCTTTTCCCAAGAAAACTCATAATTCCCTTCTCTGACTTTAGGTTGTCCTTTAACAATAGCATCTACCAGAAGGGCGACGTTTACTCCTTTAAGGGCTGGCGCATATGCAGCTGGATCCATCTTGTTTGAAGGGACCTGATCAAACATTTGACATGCTACGTCTTCAGTTTCTCCTGAGGCCCTTCATCTGCCGCAAACTTGGCTTGCACTCAAGTCATTATGTTCACTCCTCTAACTGGTTGCTGGTATAAAATCCAATCATCATATTGAGGGGCTTCCACTGGATATACCACAATTTAATTCAGGTGGGACGTTTGGGGTTGAGAAAGTTGAGGTAGAGAGTGCCGTCTCTACTTCAGTCCACCTTTTCACAGGTAGTAGTGATCCTGTTGCACGTAATGAACATGCCAGTTATTGCAACTCCGTTCTAGGTGGCCAGGGCGACCACATTCAAAGAATTTACCCATATGAACCACCTCCTTGGTTCTCATAAGAGGGACTGGGTGATAGCTTGGTTGTTGGCAATCAGCATAATCAGGGCTAGGTCAATAAAATGATTGTTGTCGCTCAGCATATTATTGCTAGTTTGTAGTTAGTCTGATGATTATTTTCATAACTGGGGATGGAGCAGAAGTCAAACTGTTGGGAGTAATTTGGCTGAGGACGAGGCATGGAATTTACAGTAAGGCTGGGGGTTGCTAGCGGAATGTGGGAAGGATGAGAGTATTCTCTCAAATAAGAGGGTTTGGTGGCAGCTGGATGTTTCTGATCCATATTGGGTAGAGGGAAGTTAGCAGACATATGGCGCAAGAACTGCACAGTTTTGAGCAGAGGAACGTCATCATCCAAAATCAGAGAAATAACATTGTGAAGCACGGTATGACTTCAACACAGAGGTCATTGTGATACACATGTCAACTTTTGCTAAATAGCCTGCCCCAATCAGCACGTGAGCCTCCACAGTAATTGGTCAGCGAACTCTGTGAGGGTCTCATTACAGCGGAACCCAATAGTCAGGAACTCCACCTTTCACTGCAACATTTTTGAGGTACTTAGAACAGTCAAAGCACGGTATACTTTACTTCTTGGTAGTAACAGAGCTTCTTGGAAGGTAACAGGTGAATTGATCGGCACTCCTGACATATAAGGCAGATATCACAGTTTATTTTTATGCCAAATTAAAGCACCATCTTCTGCAAACTTAAAACGTTTGAAGAAGCCGTGGATATTCCCATTGCAATTTTATGGAGGGAGCTCCTTGATATTGCGCTCCTCGTCTCACTCATAGACGCGACTTTTTTGGGCATACTGAGGAATGGGTTGAGACTCATAAGCAGTCTGTTGATGAGGAGCTGGTCCAGAGAAGGTGGGATGTCCACTTCTTGGAGGTTTTGTGGCCTCTGAGGTGGGCAGTACAGCCATCACCTTAAGGAATTGGCGCTCCAATTCATACTCATATCCAGAGCTACCCTCCTGGGTGTAATAGTTCCATCCAGCATCATATTCCTCGTCTTATTGTTCCCCCTTGTCATTCTTCATCTTCCCAATGAGAGGGCTGGGAGGTACTGGTCAATTTCCATACTGTGAAATGCAGTCATTTGGTAGTTTCATCTAAGTGATCAGCGAGTTGCTTGTTTTGTTGTCTAGAATTTGCATTTGACTAAACATGCTGTTGAGCTGGTGCATAATTGCGTTCCACTATTATAAAAGTTCATCCTGTTTCTTGAGCACTGCATTGAAAGCAAGTTGAGTTCCTTAACTTTGGCTAGTGCAGTGATTAATGAAGATTCCCCAGCAAAGCAGGCCTGATGAGATATGGCCAGCAACTATAGATTTTTATTTTTTTGGTTGATCAAATGGGCCCCCTGTAGTGAACACCACTGTTCTAATTTTGGGCGATACTGTTGGGATACGCCATAAGGGTCACACAGGTCAAACCCACTGAACAACAGATGGATGACATGGGGGTTGTCGGTCCTCTGAACATACTTGATAATGTAATAAAATAGTAGCAATTGCTCCAATGGCACTTTTATTTATTTAATAAATACAGCGACTCTTTGCTGTTCCGCTCTTTTAAAACTGTCAACAACCTCTTCTTTCAATCGCCCCATAGTGCTTATATATCTATGACTTCAGAAAATACCATTCTCCTAGCCTAGACTATTCCATTCTGCTGTATTCTCATTGGTTTTTGGAATGATACTCTTAAATTCTCTATTGCCTTAAATGAAGCGACCTAAAAATATATTCATCAAAATTTTGCCATCGCCTTATTGCCTTATTTAAAAAAGATCAAATAACAAACTGTTATAACCCAATATCACCTCATCTCAAGATGCTCAAATACTCGTAAATAATCATCCTAGTCAGCGGATTCTCACCCAGTCCGCCGTAGCTCTTCAGGGCTTATCATCCCAGTCAGAACAGAATCTCGAAAGCCCCAAAGCAAAATAAATGGCTGCAATGGGGGCAACCATGGGTCTCACGGTGGCAACCCCAAGGGTGGGGAGATAGGGAGGGTGATGACTACTCATGGATTCACAGTTGCGAGCTTTCCACTGTGCAAAATGAATATAGGGAATTGAACCAGTGGGTTTTTAAGCTCTTATAAGAGATTGACAATTAATTGAGACTTGAGTGGGACCTGCACACGGCACTGAGGCAAGCTTACCCTGATGGGGTGCTGTTAGGAGCGTGTCTGTAATGCTCTAGTTCAAAATGAGGTGGGGGCGAGGGCCCACAACACTGCTTTGGAACCCATCGCTGTCCAAAGAGTGAATAAAACACCACCTATAAGGGCGGTGCACAGAAGGCCAATACAAGAGCAGCACGCATTTGGTTTATTAGGACATCTGGGAGGTTGGCAAACAGGACTTAATAAATGCACTTAGACAAAATAAAATGAACGGGTTTACCATTTTACCGGACAACCAACATGGATAGTTGGTTTTACAAAACTTAATTAAACAATGGGGAGAGTTGTCAATTGGAGGAAGTGGTGCTAAGCCTAGGAGAACTAATATGAACATGCTACCATCATCCAGGGTCCTGTAACTTGAAATTGCCCAAACTTGAGTTATAAATTGCAAATTGACTCGTCATGAATTATCAATTTTATAATTGGAGCTGGTTTTAAAATTACTGTTACTCAAGTAACCAAAGTAAACCGTCAGAGTTGAGAACGTAGCTGGTGCATTTTAATGCCCTGGATGTAACGCTGTGCTGAGCATCACTCAAATCCCCAGGACAAACCTAAGCATATCTTACCTGTACCCAGAGTTGGTCCAGGGTATGTTTTAAGTCAGGAAGGGCTTGTAGTTTTGACCCTTTTGGCCCCCTAATATCCAGCCTTGTCCTTACAATTAATGTCAGCAATTATGTCATAGAGTTATGACTTTACCCTCTCTTTCTTTTGGGTCTCCACCCTCCACCAAGGGCTTTAGCCATGTAGAAGTTCTTGTGGGCAGGGGCTAGCTTCATGGCGGCGATAGTTTGCTTCAACTTGGGTCCTAAAGGTTCAGGGAAACGCTTTTGAAAAAATATAATAAGATCTTGGGCATGGGCGCAGTTGCGTGCTGGTACATAACTATTCTCTGCTGCGTCAAGTCCCTTTCAGGATACAAGATACTTGAGTCATCTTCTTACACAGCAGGAGGCTACAATCTACCCCCTTACCTCGCTGACGCCCCATCAACAAGATAAGCCTCCAGAGTTTCTGGGGGTGGCCCTCAAACAAAGTCAGCTTGCTTTTATGAAATATGGCTAGAATCAAGAATGAGAGGTGAAGATCCAACCGGTATTAGGCGTGGCCCACCTTTCTGAAAACGCAATAAGGCACAATCCCCTATGGTCCCAGATTTTTGCATGGCTGCTTAATATGGATGTTTTGAGCATCAAGCATCACAGGATCCCCTTCCTTGTACGCAGGACATACCCATCTCTTTCCCTTGGCGTTCTTCTTATAAGCTTGCATTGCCACCTCAAGATTCGTGGAAACTCCCTGATGTACTTTCTTGATAGTCTTAGCAAATTTCACCGCTGCTTTGACTTTGGATCCAAAGCAGGGCTCCATAAGAAGGCGGGTTTAAACCCATGGTTGGCGAAAAATGGGGAACAACCTATAGACAAATGTTGAGTGTTGTTATAGCTTAACTGAGCCATAAAAAGTGGGAAACCCAATTAATGGTCCGCGGCAGTGTAACACCGCAGGAAATGTTCCATGAACTGGTTCGCTTGTTCAGTCTGCCCTTTTGATTGAAGGTGATAGGCAGTTGAACGTCAGGGGAAAATTTGAAGAGTCTTAAACAATTTTTTTAAAAAACAGAGTTAAATTGGGGACCAAGTTCACTAATTATCTCCTGAGGTATCCCATGAAGGGCGAACACTAAGAACAAAGAGCTTATCCCTCTAAGTCACAGTTACCGTAGTTCTGCAGGGAATAAAGTGGGAAAACTTTGTAAAACGGTCCAACACTACCCATGATGACAACGTAGCCATCAAACGCAGTTAACCCACAATAAAATCCACTAATAGGGAAGTACTAGGCACTGTCAGCCTTTTGAACTGGTACTAGCAACCCAGCGAATGGCTGGAAATTTTGTTTCATTTGGTTGCAGATCAGGCACTTCTTAAAATACCTTGCAACCTGTGCGGCTAAACCCCTAACAATTATAAGTACGGCAAATTAGTTTTAAAGTCTTCACCTTTCCAGGATTTTCAACGGTGATTCCATCATGATGGTCCCAGATAACTTCCAGGCGAGGAGGTCCAGCGGGAATCCATAAGCGTTCCTGAAACCACACCATCTCATCCTTCACATGGTGACCTCTGTTAATATATTCTTTGTTCAACTTGCTCTTGGCGAGGACCATAGTATACTCTGCCAATAAATGCTGCGAATAAAATACCTTACTTAACATACTATTTTTTTCACATTTTCCAGAGGAGTAAACGCTGACACGTGGCCATGTAAGAAGGATGTTGGGACATAATCTTACCCAGTGGAATCATCAAGTGGGTTTTTTGTACTTAACCTCCTTAGGATCTGGAGCTAATGCAGGGTTTTGGCTCAAATCATCTGCCAGTGATTCTCCTTGCTCTTGGTATACTCATAAGAAAGCACAAATTGGGTCAGGGTCTCATGCCAGTGGGTTTGCCGCGGGGTCAGGACATGAGGTGCGCGGTAGTACAATAAAGAACGATGATCTGTACAAATGTGGAAGGGTTGAGATGAGCCATGCAAGTGATGACGTCAATAAGTCAGCGCCTTAACCACTGCCAATAACTCTTTGTCTAGACAGCGTAGCTTAACTCAGGTAGAGACATCTTATGAAGAAAATATTCCACCAGATGTCCTATTCCATCTTCACCATCTTGAAATAAGGCAGCCGCTATGGTGAAGTTGGAGGAATCAGTTGCCACAATAAACTCTTTTTCTGGATCTACATGGCGAAGGATGGATGTGGACAACATGTTGCACTTTACTGCTTGGAAGGCATCCTTCAAGATGGGGGACCACTGGAGCACCTTTGCCACTCGCCTTATAAAAGGGAGTAGCCACCTTAGAAAGATTTGGCATGAACTTCTTAAGGAACTTACACGTCCCCAAAAAAACTCCTCGATATTTTGACCAAAGGTGGGGTGGGACACTCGCGCATTACCTGCTCCTTGTCTAGAGTTATTATGTGGTCTTGATCAAACATGACGTTGCCCAGGAAGGTGACCTGCGACTTGAAGAACGCATACTTACTAAATTTCAGCGTAAGGTTGGTGGCCCTTAAACTAAAAAGCACTTTTTGCAAGTGTAATGCATGGGACTCATGATTAGAAGAAAAGACCATAATATCATCCATGTAGGCCATCGGGCACACACCTAGCAGGTCTCCCAAAGCCGCGTCTATATGACGTTGAGTAGATAGTAGGTGCATTTTTAAGCCCAAAGTGCATTTAAAATCTGGATAAAAATCTTTTCTGGTTCTGAACACAGTGAGCTGCTCTTGGCCCTTCTTGATCCATATCTGAAAGAACGCGTTTAAGCAATCCAGTTTGGAGAAGATTCTGGCCTTCTCCACATAGTGAGAAATCTGAGAGTCCAGTGGGATGGGATGTAAATCTGATACTTTGACGTTGTTTAGGTTCCCATAATCTACGCATGGGCGTAGAGTACCATCGGCTTTCTCCAAAAAGAGAAGTGGGGAGCATACCAGAGAGGTACACTGAATTACTGCGCCTTAAGCTAGCTGTTCTTTGACACACATCCAACGCTGCTTTCTCCCATACAGTCAAAGGGTAAATGGGAGAGGATATATGCACCAGATCAACAGTAATTTTGAGCTCGCAATCAAACTCTGAATGAGCTGATAGTGCATTGTCTGAAGCAGCAACAAACTAAGATTTCAGCCCCTCCAAACAGGAAGGTAAGGGTATTTCAAAAGAGTGCTTCAAAAGCTGAGCCAGACTTAGTGTGTTGACCTTGGCCATTGAAGCAAATTTCCCTGAGAGTTCGCTTCAGACATGGGGGTAATTAATTCATGGCCATTCTTTAAAGTAAATGAAATGGTATTGTCTTTCAAGAAGGTTCTGACATCAAACTTTCGCCACTACTCCACTCTCAAAATAATGGTGTATAAGAAGTTTTTGATTTCTTGGAAGTGGTCAGCCAGATGATATTTGCCAGCTTGATAATCCACTAACCCTAGAACCTTCAGCGTGGAAGTACCTTAGGAAGCCTCTCCCCTAACCATATCACCTGGCATGTAACTCAATCAATACAATCGGTTAGGTCTTGGTCAATAAAATTCTAAGAGGCTCCTATATTCACCAAAATTTTTGTACTGGTTTTCTCTAAAGGGGATGAAGGGGTAGCAGTCAACAAAAAATATCAAGAATGGTCTTTAGCATATTAGATAACGCCAATATTTAACCAGAGAATTTCTTCATCAGGAATAAGCATGCCTCCAGGAGAAATTTTTGCTAATAGAATGGAGAGTGATAGCTGGCCACTCTTTAAACTGAGGTCACATATCACACCATATCTTCATCAATTATAATTTTTTTGTATTTTAAAAGCAACCTTTTTTCCGCCACCTATGTTCTGCAAATCATGGTTGGGGTCAGTTGAGAAATTGGTATGACTGGACGATAAGTCATATTTAGTTTGGCAGATTGTATTTTAATTGCTGAAGGGAGCGTTAAACATGAACAGTCATTTCTTTCAACTTGAAGAGAGTCAATAGAGGTGATATTAGTTTGCAAAATAAAGTGAATTCCGCCTGAGCTTCAATGATGAGCTGGCAACAATCAGGTTCAAGTAAATAATTAATAGCTAATCTAAAGAGTCTGAACTGACCCAAGAAATTAAAATATGAATGGATGGAAAGAAAAGAAGGTGGTCTTTTTGAGGGGAAAAGAAAGAGAGTGGATAGTAGGAATAGGGAGTTGCAAGCAGAAAGAGCCTTCTAACTATATTAATCTAAATAAATTATTATGATTGAGGCGATTTTCATATTATAATAAATTTAAGTTTAATTTTGCAGACCAACAATCTCCCTATTGTTCATTTGTCGTCAGTGGGCTCAACCCTGGGCAAGCCTTCTGGCGAATATTAACCGTATTGAAAATTCTCTAACAGTGCTGCTCACTACAGGGGGCTCATTGATCAAAATCATAAAAGTCCATATTTGCCAAGCAATGGTGCAATAAGCTCAACTTAATGGGGTACTACCCCAGTTTATTGTTTTATCCCAATATGCAGAAATAAATATTGGCTTGGATAAACTACTTCAGACGCAAAATGTGCTTTTTCAAGAAAATAAGGGTATAAAGGATCAGCTTGACAAGGACTTACACAAATTGCACCTGGTTGGTTGCCAAACCCACCAACTTGCCAACTGCTTAAATGGCGCTACAGAGCGACTACACTGTGGAGAGTAGATTAATAGTGTTGCTAGAGAAGATGTCTGTAGTGACAAGCTGCCCCGTTTACCCATGATGAAAACATACATGGTACTTTTAAATGGTTTGAATTTTCATTAAAGGGGGTGTCAGAATGGCATAGGGCTAAATTGTTGTTGTCCACTCTGGATATCAAGAGTGCAGACTAAGTTATATTTTACCTTAAGAATAGTGCCATAACATATCAGGAGGTGAAGGGAATTGTGCTCCGCCTGTTTGGGGGTGTGGCAAAGATGGCGCAGCGTAAGGCCAATTCTCTAACAAACAATAGCAACAAAACGAGCTTTTGTTGAAGTTCGCGGAGTGATTCACATCTAAAGCACATGCTAGTGGGAGCCAATGTTTTGACCAATGAGGATTTGGGCATTGTGATAGTTTTTTCTTTTAAGCCATATTGGGAGCTGTATAATGCTATGTCACCCGTCTTCAGGAAGATGCACCAATATTAAAAATTGTTAACTATTTATGCTAGTTTACCATTAATTTTAGTGCACCCAACGTGGAACAAAAATCCTCTGCAACTATTACTGAATCTAATTTAAAAAACGGACAAAGACAACTTAGAGATAATCCATTGGATAATATTTGGTCATTCAACACTTTGGCGGGTCCTTTCCATCCTCCCTATGGTCACCTGACTTGTCCTCAGTCAAATTACAATCTCTAAGTTAATTTTTGGCCTAGGTTTTTGGGGGTGACTAAGAGACATGGCCAAATACAAATGCCTGCTTCTCTTGCGGCCAAAGAGGTCATTGTGCAGCTAACTGCCCCAGCAAAATGCAAGCCTATGCATTACCACCAGCCCTGACTGAATAGAGAAAGATTTATGCAGATTAGAAATGGGACACTCTACCTCCGCTGATCAAAATTTGTTTGCCCCTTATAATTCTAACTAAACCCTTTGTGTCATCTCTGGTACTCATCCCAAGGTTTAATTATAACAACAAACCCTCAACGATGCCCCAGAATTCCCCTTGGAGTGATACAGGACAAACACAGACTCAGAGTTTAATTGAGATGTACAGAAGCCTTACGCCTGGCAAATTCTTAGCATAATCAGCACAGGAGAAGTCAGACCCTCGACAGAAGTCGCTGCCCTAGTGGTAGTATATGTTGCAATTCCAATAGAGAAGATTGCGCAGAAGTAATCCTCACACCGGCACCAGTATTATCATTTTTTGATAGCAAAAAGCCCTTGTATGGCATAGGATAAACACCAATGGATCTTTAATTTAGAGCGTAAATACAGTGATAATTTTATTGAAATACAAAATTGAGCAATTTAGATAATGGCGCTCCAGTTAATACAATATCCTTCAATCTTGTGGCTAAGTTTCCGCTGAAGCCTGATGTGGAGCATTTATTAATGTATGGGACTGAGGGGGCGCAGAACACTGTGTCAGAGGGTGCTTACAGCGCATTGCCTTTGAGGTTTGGTTTAGTCAGTGCATCCGCCTGGCAGTGGTTCTGCCTAATAATAATTATGACATATTGAATGGGACTGTATTCATGCGGCAATTTGGGGCAGTTAAATTATGCTGGAAGAAACTTTTATAATTATGGGGCAACGTTCCCATCTATTTCACCTCCAGTGAAGTCTAAAGAACCCCATCTGCTCCAGTAAAACTATTCTCATATTTAGTGATGATTTGATTCCTAATCAATATTGACGGATGAAGCAAATGACCAGAGCTCTTCCTAACTATATTTATGATTATAATGGTATCCCGCTTTAGTCTGCGCCACAGAGTATGCAATCCAAGCATCAGGTCATAGTAGGGACATAGTTCAAAATCTAAATTCTCAAAGGTCTATATGGTGAATTATGGGTCCCTACCAGCAATTTCATCTCAAATCCCATGTGACTCCTGATCTACTATTACCAGGGCATGGAGAAGTGAAGGCATTAGAAAACCTACAGGAGGAGCCTATGAAGGTTCAAAGGAACGAAGTGGTGGCTTTTCTGCACCTGACTCCTATTGATGAGGTTCACCATATACATGACTTTGGTTCTTGGGAGAACCTCGGCTTGCCAGTAAAAGCATCCTCTGGAGTAATGACCATGGTTCCTTGTGAGGCACTAACTGGGCTGTTAGAAGAACAGAAATATTGGGAAATAGCCCTGTTTGCAAATACTGAGGCAGTTTGCTGCTGATGACCCTGATTTGGGATGCGCAAATGGAGTTGTGCATTAGGTGGATATGGGATATTACCCTCCCATTAAGTCACAGCCTATGCATCGCTCCAAAGATGTGGAAGAAGTTGCACATAATGATTTAGATTAAAAGATTGAGCAAGGGATGTTAGATCCACCAAAGAGTCCTTGGTCGTTGTCAGTACATATTGTTAAGAAGAAGAATGGCACCAACCGAGTAGTAATTGACTACTGGAAGCTTAACAACATCATGAAAAAAGATTTTTATCCGCTTCCAAATATTGATGATGCTTTAGATTGGATGGAAGGTGCCAACTATCTTTCTGCCATGGACCTGACATCAGGATACTAGAAAATCGAGTTGCTTGTGGCAGAACAGGGAAATGCTCTACAATCAACTCTAAAGGGTTGTTCCAGCCTACGTGTATTCCCCAAGGGTTATAACGCCCCAGCTACGTTCTAGCGGTCCATGGACAATATATTAGATGACTTGAAGCTGTCCTGCGTTCTAATTTACCTTGATGCTATCAATGTGCTCTTGTGGAAGTTCATGAGCATCTTAGTCACTCGGACAAGTGTTCCACTGACTTTATGAAGCAAACATAAAAATCAAAGTAAAAAGTGCCACTTTTTTAAGGAGCAATTGGAAAACCTTGGGTTTGTGGTAGACTCCAAAGAGCTTAAACTTCAGCTGTAAAAATGAAAGCTATCTGCAAGATTACTCAGTCAGTTGATAATTGGGATATCCAGGTGTTTTTGGGGATGGTTTTTTTTACCAGCGGTTCATTCATAACTTCAGCTGTATTGGGTCTTCAGTATTTGAGATATTGGAGAAAAATGCCACCTTTGATTGGACTGACTGTTTTCAAAACGTTTTTGATGTCTTGTGGACCGTGTTGGCTAGTGCGCCAGTTTTGCAGTACCCTAATTTTGAAAAAATATTGCTTTGAAAATGGACGCTTCACTCTCTGCTGCAGGGGCAGTATTATCCCAAAAGGACGATGATGATGTGGACTACACTGTTTCGTTTTGTAGCTGAAGAATAACTTGCCATGAACAGAATTATACTGTGACTAAGAGGGAGTGCTTAGCAGTGATATAAGAATATATATCATTTTTTGGGTATACCTCCACGGAGTAAAATTCAAAGTGGTAACAGATCATACATCCTTTCATTGGTTGCAGAATCTTTGGAAAACTGAAGGTCAGCTTGCGTAATGGTCACTGGCGCCCCAAGCTTATGACTTTGAGATAGTACAATCGCCGGAAGCTAAACACCAGAACACAGATTGTCTCTCACAATTACCTACATTTGCCATTACAGCGGATTTGGTAGACATAATGTATGGGAAGATGATTATAAGCAAATACCATGATGAGCCGCCACAGGTGATTGAAGCGCTAAATGATCTTAGATGGGACATTTTCTTGCGCCATTGGGAACTATATAAGAAAATTGGGGAATTGATGCTGAGTTATCCACAACCTTCCGCCAGGCCAGCAATTATTTGGGATGCACATAAGGTGGTAGGTCATAAAGGCTGAGGAAAACATTGGTTTTTTGTGACCATGTTACTACTGGGAGAGCATGTACTACGACGTGCTTAAGACAGTTGCTTGATGTCACCAGTGTCAAGTAGAGAACGCCTTCTCTAAAGAAACTACCTACCAGCTGGTTAAGCCACGCTTCGTGTGGCACACTGTTTTCCTTGTTGTGGTGAGGCCTCTTCCGAATGGGGAAAGCCTCTCCAAGTATATAATAGTATCAATATATCACTTGATCAGGTGGGTGGAAGCAAGAGCGCTCAGAGATCTAGGGGCTGATACCGTCGCTAAGTTTATTATGGAGTGTGTCATACAATATCATGGCTGTCCGCAGTTTATTTTCATGTACAAAGGGACAAATTTCACAATGCATGTCTTTCCTAAGCTGAATGGATTAATGGCAATCTGTGAGGTCTTAACTACGCCATACCACCCTGAATCCAATAGGATCATTGACCATGTCAACGGAACCTTGGGAAAATTCTCTGCAAGCTTGTAAAAGATTGCCCCTTGGAATGGAGTAACTCTTATCCACTGCCATATTTGCTTATAATATTACCCATCTTGGTCAATGGGGAAAGTCCCTTTTAATTTGATTTATGTAAGACATTTTTCTTTGCCAGCTTTGCTTTATTCCTGTGTGGAGGACACCGGCGGAGTAGAGCCACAGCACCATCTGACTAACTTAACAGACACGATGTTAAAACTTCAAACTGAAGCTTATTCCACCGGTATAGCCAAGAAAATTTGTGATCAGGCAGCTGACCAATTTACATAGCGGACTCCCACAGTTTGATGTATGATATGTCTTGTTCCATGACCAACATGGTTTTGGAAGGAAGAATAAGCTAACTAACATATGGACTGGACCATTTGAAATACTTAAGAAGACTGTAATTGATTCCTAGACAATTAAATAGCCCACAGGCGGTTAGATTATCAACTGAGTACAAGATAAGTTTACTGTGGCCTTATAAACAATAAGGGACTAATCATCTAGTCAAAGGGGTGGCAATATCAAGGAATTTTTCTGACTGGCTGATAAGTCATATTTAGTTAGTAAATTGTATTAAATTGCTGAAGGGAGCTTTGAACTTGGATAGTCAATTATGTCAATTTTGAAGTGAGTCAATAGCGGTAATATTAGTTTGGCAAATAGGTTGAATTCTACCAGAGCCTCAATGATGAGGCAAAACAAGACAAGTTCTGGCAAATGATTAATAGCTATGCTGAAGGGTCTGAACTGACCTAAGAAATGAAAATGAATGGATGGAAAGAAAAGAAGGTGGTTTTTTTGAGAGGAAGAGAAAGAGAGTGGATAGTAGGAATAGGGAATTGCAAGCAGAAAGAGCCTTCTAACTATACTAGTCTAAATAAATTAGTGTGGTTGAGGCGATACCTCATATCATAATAAATTTAAGTCTAATTTTGCAGACCAACAATTTCCCTATTGTTCATTTGTTGCTCAGTGGGCTTAAATTTTTGTGCAACACTTCTGATGATATTATCCATATTACCAATTTGATACCAGGTTCAAGCGCGTGTTCACTGAGGTAATATGTTATTCTGAAAAGGGTTCCATGATAGAGCCCCAAGAGATGATGTTTGGCTCGTTTTTATCTTAAAAATTTGCATTCTTAAAACGCTATTTTGGGCATTAATGACCCCATGCCAGATTCAGTGGCCAGTTGTACATCGTAATTTAAGGCCATCACCATAAGGCTCTTGTCAATGTCCCCTCCTGCACCTTTTGAACCAGTGTGGAGAAAAACTTTTTTTAGGTAAACTGTTTTTGTTAATTTAGGGGTGGACTTTCTTAACCCCCCCCCAAAAAAAATCCGCTAAAATGGAGAAGGGATTAATGGGGAGCTTTGCTCCATTCTGGGGTCAACAATAACGTTGAGCGCCGTATTTATAGGGGCTATGGATGTGACATCATCATGGCAGAATAAACTGAGACATTTAATTTAACTTTGGGTATGGACCTGTGCTCATCTTTGAATTCCGCCAAAAATGGAGGAATGGAAGGATAAGATTCACTTTTTATAGGCGCGCACAAGTTTTTGGGGTGGTACTTAAAATGGCTGCCACAGGTGAAACAATGACGGACAAATTACTTTCCCTTTTTGGGGTTGGGGAGGGGAAATTGCTCCAAAAAGCATCAATCAGATGATCAAAACCAAAAAGGGGACGCTTGAGCCACTTGAGTGTCCATCGTAGGGGCATCTAAAGTGGCCCAAAAAACAACGTTTGGAAATTGATGGACACAGGTAGTCCCAAGATTCAGGGAGATTCATAAAAATAAAAGCACACAAAACATCCAACACCATGGTACACAAATTACCCACTGGAAGTTCAAAAGCAGTGGCACAAGATTACCCTGCCACCAAGGGTCACTTCACACCCTAAAACTTTCAATCACCCACAACACAGTTTTATAAATGTAAAACACCCAGTAAGATGTCCCCAGTAGAAGCTGACGCAGCCACATAACTCCTGGAAGATGGGAGTCAGGGCTGGTTTTATTATATCAATATGAAGTGGTGGAAATGTTGGAAACCGGAGCATTTAAGAATTAAATGAACTATACCCACCATGTACTTGTCAAATGGATGGAAGTAACACCGCATGCAGAAAAAAAGAAACGCCTAGCTGGCACTGCCACCGAGAATGAGACCACAGTGTACAAGAGCTTCTTAACCATAGTGCACAACCAAAGCGCTTGAATATCACTATGATGACCTTCCACTCAGGATAAATTTTGGAATGACCAAAAATAGGGTTAGTCGTCTAATGTTATGTGTGTGTCTGTAACGCTCCAGCTCCAGTAGAGGTGGGGGCGAGGGTCCGCAACACTTCTACAGAATCCACCGCTGAATAAAGAGTAAACAAAACACCACTTAGAAGGAAGTGCACAGATGAGCCCAAGCAATAATGGCACGCATCTAGTTAATTTGGACCTCTGAGGTTGTTGGCATACTGGACTAAATAAAATTACATAAATATTACTAACAGGTTTTTATTAAACCAGATGACCAACGAGGAAAGTTGGTCTTTCAGAAAAATATAATCATTGGGGGGAGAGTTGTCAAATGGTGGAAGGGGCGCTAAGCTTAGTTATACCAATAGGCACACATTGCTATCAGCCAAGGTCCTGTAACTTAAGATTGTCAAACTAAAGCTATAGATTACAAAATGATTTTGTTCCAACTTAGCAATTTTTAAATGGAACGGGATTTGAATTTCAGTTCCTCAAGTAACCTAAAAATCGTCAGAGTTGAGAACGTAGCTGGTGCAATCTAACGCCCTGGCCTGTAACATCAGGCCAGGCATCACACATCCCCAGGACCAACCTGAGCATATCATTCATGTAACCAGCGTTGGTCCATGATATGTTTTAATTTAGATTGAATTTTATTTTGACCCTTATGGCTTCCTGATGTCCAGCCTTGTCCTTACAATCTGTGCTCTCAATTATGTCATGGAGCTATGACAGTGCTTTAGGCCCCTTTGGCGAACAAGGTCCTTTGCAGAAGGGTTGGGTGGAGGTCTTGACTCCATCAATGGTGGGAGGGGTTGCTCCGGTGCTGTCCAATCAAATGAGCAACTTCTGGAAAACCAGCTTCATGGTGGTGAGCTAGGCGTGAAACAAATGGACTTTTATTAGTGGTGGGAGGCGAGTATAAAAATCATCAGTGGCGAATTGCTTTAGGAGAATTGTGATGACCTTCCAGGTGGAGGGGTCAATCAACTAGACAACCCAATTAATGATCATTAGGTATGTTAGGTTAGAGGATTGCTCGCTTGATAAATTTGATCCTGCATGCTTAGTCATGTTTAAGTTCATCCAAATTATCCTCAAATTATCCTGTGTCTTACAGTATTTTGACCATTTGGAAGCTCATTAGGCTAATTAAATAATATTGACTTTTCTGGTCAATCTTGGGATCAACTTTCTCTTTATATTCAGGAACTTATACTTAGGAAGGCAAAGATATAAGCTTTGGATTCAGCAATTCCAGATTGTTGACACTCTTCAAAGGAAAGACTTTTATATAAAAACCAGGCAAAAGAGATTTAAGGAAAATATTTCTCTATTTAGATGATATTATTTGGTATTATTCATTAGGCCATGCGCTGATATTTATACCTCCTTGGGCATCTCTATACATATCGAGCGCTTAAATCCCACATAAAATTTCCCACCTCAGTTTGGCCCTTGACTGATACAACTATGAACTATCTCTAGGATTATTGGTGCTAAAATACTAACATATTTGGGAGGATTTCAGGGACAAAATCGCAATACAAACGTGAAAATTGTTCTAGGATCATTCCAATTTGAATTTCGTCATACTGCTTACAAAATATGCATTCTGGGAAATTTTGGCATTGATTCAAGTAATTGATGCACCCCTAATTGGGACGTCAGCA
Source organism: Massospora cicadina (assembly GCA_022478985.1). Taxonomy (NCBI): domain Eukaryota; kingdom Fungi; phylum Entomophthoromycota; class Entomophthoromycetes; order Entomophthorales; family Entomophthoraceae; genus Massospora; species Massospora cicadina. The sequence goes on along the minus strand of JAKSZP010009368.1, from coordinate 43,469 downwards.
GGCCTCTCTCAATAGTACTAGGTACTCCCATTTGGGCGGTCCATGTGCAAGTGCTATCATGCTGATTACAAGGATTGACATATGATTTTGCCATAGGGTGAGAAAGTGATTAAAATCTACTGATGATTATTTGTCCTTGGGATTTAAAGACGTTATTCTCAAGTTCCCTGAATGATTTCTTAAGCTGAATATTTGAAATTGTTCCTAATTAGTATGGATCTATTGCCAAGTTTTGTTGCATGTATAATCGTCCTGAATGTGCGAGGATATTTGGCCTGAGCTTTTGATAGAATAATTGATTTTTTGATGTTGAAATATTTGGACTGAGCCGTATAATAGCAATTGGCTTTTAGTTGAGAATAAGGGTATTAGCTTGAGTTTTGAGAGGATAATTGGCTTGAGCTGTTGATTGTCTAAGGGGCTTTTGGGTCAACCACCAGAATCTGACATTTCCCCACAAGACTTGAACATAAGCCCTAAGATTCCTGATTAACCTTCACTGATCTTTGTGATATGTTAATTTTGGCCCAAATTTCCAATATAGTAGGCCAAGTGCATAACCTTAACTTCAGCCCCAATTGCCCATGAATCTGGAGTCAGATCTCTCCCCATCCTTAAGTGAAAGCCAAAGTATTAATTAGGTTATATATATATTATTTTATTATAAATTTTTTATGCAATGCTTTTTTATATTTTTCTTGATTGGCCAGCTTATTGAACCTTCTAAGGAATTTTTTATGAACTCAGTTGTATATATGGCTGGTATTTATATCCTTAATTGTGTATATGATCTGAGATGTCTTTTCAATTTTTTCAAATGGCCCTACCAAGTGCGATCTAACTTTTGCAATTGGCCCTATTTGTGGGTGTTGCAAAATGGTACTTCATTGTTAACTTCATATCTGGCCATTTTGTTGCTTTTTCCATGTCTTTTTGATGTTATGCCTTTTTCACGGCAAAACTGTTGTCAAAGGCTTGAGCTTGTAGTTTGATTTAAGTATCTGCAAGCTTCTTAATGTATTGAGGATAAGTGATTTTCCAGTATCATCTAGGACTGAATATAGTAGCATTGGTAGGGCCGGATGTATTCCATATAATACTTGAAAATGAAATATCCTGGTTGCCAAATGATAGGAGATAACGTGGGCAAATACTGCTGAACTCAAATAAGTACTCCATTTTTATAATTTGGTTGAGGTTAATTTTCTGATAATGTTCACCAACGTCCTGTTTGCATAATCAACTGCACCATTAGTTTTGAGATGATAGGGAGCAGAAAGCACACCTTGTACGCCCATTAATTGGTTGAGCTTGGAAATTATATTGGCGGTAAATTCGTTCCATTATTGGTAAGAATAACCTGGGGACATCCATGCTTTTATAGGATGTTTTCAAGGACGAACTTGGCTGTAGTTGCCGCTCCTGCTTCCCAAATAGCCTTGGCTTTGACCCATTTAGTCAAGTGGTCAATGACTACAATAATGTACTTGGCCGTCATTTCGTTTGTTGGAAGTGGGCCAACAACGTCAATAGATACAGTGTGAAAAGCAAACTTGGGCTGAACAAGCTGATAAGATGTACTTTTTTGAAACATTTTTTTCTCCTTGACACTCCGCACAGCATTCTAATGTTTCTTGGATGTCAAATTTCATTGATTCCTAATAGTAGAATTGCTTCAGATGCTCTTATGTCTTTTTAATCCACCATGTCCTATGGTCTTATGGGAAGCCAAAATAATGTCCATTTGGGCCAATGGTCTTGGAAAAATATACTTCTTGCCCTCAATGATCTTGTATTTGTCCCATTTTTGAAAGTTATCTTTTCATAAATCTGATAATAGTTTTTTAATGGATTTGGGCTATTCTTGGTACTCTTTGCTGATCATTTTTTTATACAACTCATTGTCAGCCCAACTAAGTGTTGCAATGGTGGGTAGTCAGGAAAGGCAATCAGCGCTTTGATGTTTTACCCCAGCTCAATGCTCAATTGTGTAATTTTAAGCTTGAAGGTTTAATTCCCAGCGGTTAATCGGCCATCAGGCTCTCTTAAGTTGTTCAGCCATCTTGGGGAATCATGATCTTTAACAACGATAAAATGTTTGCCATGCAGGTAGACCCAAAAATTGCTTGCAATCATATATGGTGGCTAAGCATTCTCATTCCATCACCGTGTTGTTCTCTTATGAACGTTTAAAGTCTGACTAGAAAAGGCAACTGGATGTTCCTCACTGCTTCCCCCAATTTTAGATAATACGGCCTCCACTGCTATTAGGGATGCTTCAGTTTGTACAATAAAATGACAATCAAAGTCTAGGTATTGAAGAACAGGCGCGACTAATTATGCTGATTATAGTTGGTTAAATGCATTTGCAAGCTGGAATCCAGTTGAATGGGACCTTATCCTTAGTAGGTAGAAAAGCGGCTCTCCAAGCTATGTAAAGTCAGTGATAAATCTGCAATAGTACCTGATAATGCCTAGAAATACTTGGATATTGCACTTGGATTCTGGATGTTTCATTTTGGAGATGGCATCTAAATTAGAGGGTTGGGGCCAAAGGCCCACTTTGTCAATTACAAATCTGAGATATTCTAGCTTGTCTTTGAAGAAATGGCACTTTTTGGGCTTGATTATAAGTTTGCAGCTGCAAGCCTTCTGAAAACCTCCTTTAACTGTTCCAGATGGTAACCAAAAGTGCGGCTGAAAACGATGATATCATCAAGGTACACTAAAACACATGGCAACTTCAAATCTCCCAGGAATGTGTCAATGGCCCTCTGGAAGGTAGACGGGAAATTGCTTAGTCCTTGAGGCATTCTCGTCAGCTAGAATAGGCTCTCTTGGGTTATAATTGCACATTTCTCGCGCTCCTCTTTGGGAAGATCTATTTACCTATACCCACTGATAAGATCCATTGCCAAGAAGAACTTCGCATCACCTAGACTATCCAAGGCATCATCAATTTGTGGCAGAGGGTATGAGTCCTTCTCTGGGATGTTGTTTAATTTCTGGTAATAAATGACTACTCAGATGCTTCCATCCTTTTTATATACTATTAAAATTGTTGCTGCCCATGGACTTTTTGAAGGCAATAACATGCCACAATCGAGGATTTCCTTAGTCACCTTTTAAAACGGCTTCTTTTAGTGATTTTGAGCGTCTAATTGGGTGTAATCAAATTGGTTTATGATCTCCAGTATTAATATTGAGGATGACACCCTTAGCGCATCCTAAGTCGAAATCATACTGTGCAAATGTTCCCAATATTTAGAGAAAAACTCCTGAGCTTGACTTTTCTCAGAGATGGTCAGGTTGCTTAAATCGGCCATAGGGACATTATTGATGCTGAGTAAGTCCTTATAGGGGAACCTAATTTGACAAAATTTCCAAACTCATGGAATGAGTTATTTTCTGAGGTAGGGAACAGATGCAAAAATGTGATGGTTTGATGTCGCTTGATGGAGACTTCCAATTTTGCAAGTTTTCACACAAGATGTGTAATCCTCCATGGCCATGAATGATAATACCAGGGGCAATGTTTAGCTCAAATTGAGATTTCAACCATGGTTGATATACTTCACCATAAAGTTCTTCTTGGATATTAATTGTCAGTTCTTTCAGGATTATTACTTGATTTCTGGATAGTATAGTAATGTGCTGATTTGATCAAAGTGGGATGCTCCTTGACTCATTGATCTGGGTGGGCAATTTTTTTATCTTTGCCCGTGCTTTGACATACTCAATCAGGACCACTCCATCTTTGTAGGCCAGATTAATAAATAGGCTGGGTTTCTTTTTCTCCACTGCCCCATCCCTGCTATAGTAAATCGGTATAGCCTGGCCAAGAATGGTGAGAGTATCGTCCTTATATATTTTAACAACTCCATATCTTCTTAGAAAATTGGTCCCAATTAGAATATCATAGTTTGTATTCAGCAACACTATAGCAGGTGCTGTCACTACAATAGATCTGACTCTGAGAGATAGGGTATTGTATGCTTTGCGTTTTAGTTGTATTCAGTTCAGCTGTACCATATTCCTAATAGTGAGCACATTGTGCGCAATTTTCAATTTTTTAACCAACTTTTTGCTGACTATAATGATATAAGCACCACTATTGACAATGGCCTGAACTCGCACCTTGTTTGCTGCTATATCCACATAAGTACAGAAGGAGTAGTTTTCAGAGGTATTTATTCTGTAAATACTGTGACCGCTGCCAAATTCCAGGTGTGATTTAAGACTTAAGCAAATATCTGAGAAGTTATCTGCTAAGGTCTTCATGGAATTGGCTACTTGTACTGTTAAGCAAAGGTAGGTCGATTTATCATCCAGGTTGGAGGTCCAAACCTTGATCAAAAATTTGTTTTTCATAAGGTTTTGACACCTCTGTTCAGGCTTCTTTGGTAACCTTAAGGTTTTAGTTGCTTTTTCTGTGGCCCAAGTTGTGACCATCAGAACATCATTAGCCACAAGATGGTGGAGGTTACCTTTAGAGACATTTTTGGCACTAAAGAGCTCGCCAGGGTCAGGCGGAATGGTTTAGTGAACATTGGTGGAGCTAAAGCATTCTGCTTTTACTCCATCTGCTCTTTTCCCGCCTCAATGTCACTGTTGATTTCTAGTGCAACGTTGACCCCAGGCTTTTTGTTGGAATGTATGTAACATTGGCTACCAAAATGCCCCTTTCAACCACAGGTGTGGCATGTAATTGGCACTGTTTGCTGCTTTTGCTCGTATTTTTAGTTCGTAGTTCAGGAATTTTTCCCATGGTTGGACATAGTGTTGCTTTTTGGCTCTAAAGATTGGAATTTTTGCTGGTCCTTGGGCAAATTAGGGGTATCAAAACGGCAGGAATAGCTTCTCAAGTAATTGGTAAGCTCTTGGGTTTCCATTTCTCCATTGAATGCAGGTATCATGACATGGTGCAGCTTGAGGTAAGGAATAACTGCGTGTTCTATTGCAATCTTAGTGTCAAACTAATCTATTGCATTGCACCCAAGCAAGACTTGTGCCTCATGGAAATCTGTCTGCAAAGTCCTTAATAGTCCATTTTGCTTAAATTCAATAATAAGGAGCTCTTGTTTTCGGGCCTTTAATTTTCCAGGCCCTCCAGATTGTTTTGTCACTGCACTTTTGGCATCAATATAGGACCAATCATCGCCCAAATAGGGCATAACGAGTCACAGCTATGGGCGTTGAGTGAGTTGATTAGCGTTGATCCTTTCACATTTTCTGATGTTCCCAGCATTGCTTTTTCAAAAGCTTGAGAAAAGATTGAACGTTCTTATCCCTATTAAACTTTGGCAAATTAATGGTTTACATACATCTCGCCCTTTTTCAGGCGAAGGGGTTGTACTTCTTCTAGTACTTGAACGTCTTGGTGCATTATCACTTTGAATCAGCCCTCTTTCCCATTGGGGAGTATCTGGTGTCTGGAGTGATGCCAAAACTCTAGGCATAGGATTTATGTTTGAAACATCAGATTCTGCATCATTGTCAATTTCCAATGATTCAATTTGATGATATTGCTCCAGAAGACTGGATTCCAATGCTTGAATTTGGCCCTTGGTTGTTTTTAAGTTGGTTTTTGTCTAAATGGGCGGAGATTTATCCCATTTCTCTATTGTCAAGGCTGGGTGATCACTGGCAACTTTGCTTTTTGATGAAAATGAATTCTTTTTTCAAGTTATCATACTCCTTTTTTATAAAGCTTGGTTGGACATTATGCTTTTAATACCTTTGGCCATATTTTCTACTTGGGAATTTGCAGTTGATAATTTCATTCTGAATTCCTAATTGTTTCTAGTAACTTCAGTATTTCTATCCTGCAATCTTGACACAAATTTCCAAGTTTTTGAAAATTCCTCTTTGATATAAGCATTCTCCTCATCCCTATTCAAAATGTTTGGTAATGCGGCAGGGTCTTCAATGTTTTTGTTTATAATATCCAAATCATTCCAAACAAAATTCATGAAGGCATCATGGTTTGTGTTTAAATCCAGGTGACTTCTTCAGCCTGAAGTGGCATGTAAGGTGAATCATTATGTCTAAGATAATAGAAAATCAGAATGAGTTTCCAGTTTTTACCGTGGGTATTCATTTTTTGTACCCATTCATGCAATAGACCAAGGTGAGCACAAGTTTCTTCAGCTATCTTCAGGACTCCTTTGTTCAGAAGCTCTTCAAGGGTGTTTAATCTCCCATGAGCTTCATAAGAAAGTCCCATATTATCCACAATTTCTTTTTTGGACTTCAGTAAAACTGGAATTTAATTTGTCCAGTAGAGCATTTTGTGAATATTTGTTCCTCCCCTTGCACAGGGTAGATTTCTTTGAGTTCCAGATTTTGTCTAGCAAGGATTCGCTGGGTATGCTTAATTGAGGGTTAGAAAAGTTAATTAGGTTTTTTTAGTTGCTTGACTGTCTGTGAGACATTTGGAAAGAGATGCTATGGTTTGCGTCGTGGTACTTCATGTATATCTCCATCTTGAGCGCCTTATTTTTAAGGTAATAGAACAGGCTGAAAGAGGGATCAAGTCTGTGAATTACCAATCCTAAAACCCTGATATAGAGTTTCTAGCATAGCTTTTAAGCTTTCATATGTAAGATCAATTAGGCTGATGTATCTACATAAGCTCCCCCTACTGTGATAAGATCCAGTGAGTAGGACGTACCCTCATCAGATCCTTGGCAGCTGGTATTAAAATAATCTGAGATCTCCTTGTCTCTATTTTCCATCTTGTTGTCACTTTCTCATTTGGCTGAATCTGCAAGTAACTGGTTGTGTGGGTCCATTTCAGAGAGTGTCCCCAATTTTGAGTGAGTATTAGTAGTTAGATTTTGAGAATCGCTCGCTTGATAAATTTGATCCTGAACACAAAATTGGGTTGAAGTTCAGTCAAATAATCCTCAATTTAGCTTGTGTCTTACAGTATTTTGACCATTTGGAAGCTCACTAGGCTAAATAAATAATCTGATTTTTCTGGTCAATCTTGGGTTCAACTTTCTCTTTGTATGTAGGCACTTCTACTTAGGAAGGCAAAGATACAAGCTTTGGATTCAGCAATTTCAGCTTGTTGACACTCTTCAAAGGAAAGACTTTTATATAAAAACCAGGCAAAAGAGATTTAAGGAAAATATATCTCTATTTAGATGATATTATTTGGTATTATTCATTAGGCCATGCGCTGGTATTTATACCTCCTTGGGCATCTCTAGCCACATATCGAGCGCTTAAATCCCACATATTATTTCCCACCTCAGTTTGGCCCTTGACTGATACAACTATGAACTATCTCTAGGATTATTGGTGCTAAAATACTAACATATTTGGGAGGATTTCAGGGACAAAATCGCAATACAAACGTGAAAATTGTTCTAGGATCATTCCAATTTGAATTTCGTCATACTGCTTACAAAATATGCATTCTGGGAAATTTTGACATTAATTTAAGTAATTGAGGCACCCCTAATTGGGACGTCAGCAGGCCTCTCTCAATAGAATTAAGTAATCCCATTTGGGCGGTCCATGTGTAAGTGCTATTGTGCCAATTACAAGTATGAACATACAAATTCAGCCATAGGGCAGGAAATTGTTTACAATATACTGATGTCTATTTGTCCATGGGAATTTTATATGTTATCTTCAGGTCAATCCCCAAATGATTTCTTATGTGGTCAGTGATATTTTTCCCAATTAGTTGGGACCAATTGCCAAGTTTTGTTGCCTGTATAATTGTCCTGAGTGTGCAAGAATATTTGGCCTGAGCTTTTGATAGAACAATTGAATTTAATTGAAGTTGAGATAATCAGTATGAGCCGTATAATAGCAATTGGCTTTTAGTTGAGAATTAGAGTAGTAGCTTGAGTTTTGGGAGAATACTCAACCTAATCTGTTGGTTTTGAAGAGTTTATTTTTGGGTCAAACACCAGAATCTGACAGGGTACCAACTTGAGCGGCAATCCTTTTGCCATATCAATAGATATAATTTTTTAAAATAAAAATTGATGGAAAGAGTCTGCGACAGGAAGACCAAAAAATCAGGGGTTTAATGATCACAGATTAGGTGAGGGAGTAAAATGGACCAACAACAGCCCCTGGGACGGCCTGCCATCTTATGTAAGGAGGGGAAATTTAGAGATATATTGATGGATTGGTCCCTTGGGATTTTGCGACGGACTCTGTCTGGCTAGGGAAGTGGTGAGCAGGGGGTATTTGAGGCCCTGATAAAAAACCTTTATGCTTTTTTAAGTTTTGGGGCCAAGTCAGGTTGACATTTCCAACCTGGGACCCGACCATTTGAGTTTAGCAGGCCATGCACCCCAAACTGCCTGTATCTTCTCCATGATATTGGGACAATTGTGCCATCTTATTTGATTATAGGTCAGGTTCCCGAATTATAGTCTGATTTAATTTTCCATCATGGGTAGCCCAGATCAGCTTCCTTAGCCCATGATTGAAAACTGGGCCTCAAAATCATCTTGACCTGTTTTTAGTAAAATATTGGCAAAAATCTCCAGTGGTGGAGTGAGACTCAGGTGCTTTCCTGTGACCCTGAATTGGAAAACCTCTCTTCAGACCCCCTCTATCATTTCCAACAAGGTAGAGGAGGAGGAGAGAGGAAAGGATAAAAGATTTTTGGGGCCCAGAGCTGTGATCCAGCGCTCATCCACACATGAGCCAAGTCACTTAACTGTGAAAGAGGTTCCACCTAGGCTTTTGGCCCCTTTTGGTCCTAAGAGAATGCTGGACCTTTCTAGGCACAGGGGCTGGGCCTCAGGACTTACATTACCTTTTCCTTTTTGAACAGGGAGGTTACCCCTAACAGGAGCATGGACCAAAGCATGGTTTTTGTGCGTCTCCAGGATCTTGATGGTCAGGATGGCTGTCATCTTCTGGGGGGATGGGGGACTGAAAGGTGGGATTTGAGGAATACCTCAATCAAATCCTTGCAGTTTGTACAATTGTGTGTTCTCACCTAGCTGTTTTATATGATGGGTGGCCCTTTCAAGCGACCTAGTTATTGACATATTGGTGAGACCTCTAAAAGAAAATAATGGCTTCACCTCTGCATCCTAGGAGTCCCCAACAACAATGGGCGTGGGGGCAGTTGGCCTTTCCCCATCATATGGGGGACAGGAGATCGGTGTGAAAGACATTGTATTGCTTCCAGTGTGTGGGCAGTTTCAAATGGTAAGCCCCATTACTCAGATATTTTTCAACCTCAACGGGCCTGGGGATTTGGCTGCCAACTTCTGTGTGGGAGCTCTTAGGGGAGGTTCCGATTGTTCAGCATGAAAAGGGGGCCAACCTCAATCTCATGTCTGAAGAGGTGTTTCCAGTCAGAAAACTTCTTATAGTCCTCAATGGCCTTCGCCAAGCGTTCATTAACCAGATTTTTTGTCTCCAAGATTGAGTTTATGAGGTTCTCCATATTTGGAGCTGTTGTGGAGAGCTGGGGCCTATTTGGAAGGAGGGCCATACCCCATGGTGGCTTCAAAGGGGAGAAATGGTCAAAGGGTGTATGGAGTTGTTGTATGCAAACTGTGCCAGGGGCAGGTCCTTATCCCAGGTGTCTTGCGAGGCAGGCATAGCAATGCAGATACTTCTCTAGTACATAGTTCACCCTCTCAGTCTGCCCATTGGACTGAGGGTAGAAGGCGGTGGACCTGCATGACTTGATGCTGAGGAGGGGCAACAGCTCATCCCAAAACTGGCAGTGATCTGGGGCTCCCTATCACTCACTATTTCCTAGGCGAAGCCAAACATTGAAAACACGTGATTGACTAACAATGCCGTGGTCTCCACCACAGTTATAGATGTGAGGCAGGAGATAAAAAGCGCGAACTTGGAAAAGTGGTCATTGAATACCATGATGTTATCAGAACCACAGTAGGCTGGGAGTTCCACAATAAAGTCAACAGAAACTGAGGTCTTGGGCCTACAGCCTGCTGCAGGGGATGTAGCAACTCCATCTTGGCTAAGAAGTCTGATTTTGCATGCGCACATGTGATGAAATTGGCAATCCAGGAGAAAACATCCAAGGAGGACCCTAGCTAGTTGCAGGATCGCATGATGAGGTCAGCGCACTTCTTGGTGCCAGTGTGACCTACCACTGGGGGTATGTGGTGTCCCTTGATGACTTATGTGCAAGGAGAGTGGGGAACCCAAACTCAGTCACAGAACCAGAATGTCCCATCCTTCATGGTGTAGAGAGACCTCTTTTGCATTTGGACTCTAAGTCTTCATATAGTTCAACCTATCAAGCCGTCAAGTTTGGCCGCAAGGATGCTGGAAAGGAGTGGGGTATCTGGGGCCAGGCCAGAGAAGGCCAACATGGGAGGTGCCAAGAAGAGGATCTGGGATGGGGTACTACTGTGTGGAACTCTGGGGGTTCCTCCCCACCATCTGGTGACAGGGAGTGGTTTCTGCTTAGCTTATCTGGTAAGACATTTAGGTGACCCTTGATTAATTCATACTTGAATTGGAAAATGCAGAGGTCCTGATAGGTGCAGGTTTAAAGATTCCCCAGTCTCTGCAGTTTGCAGTAGTAAATGCTGTAATCCAGCTTATTTGATGCGCGCTGGTGCTTAAACGCCGCTGGATTCCACAACAGGTTGATAAATAAACAGGCTAAAACACTAATTAACAAATGTTTGGTTTTTATAATATCTATTAGTGTCCCCACATGAGGAAAAAACGAACCCTCTCAATATCTGACCATTCAGTATTTAAACTGTATTGAGGGTTGAGGGAAATTCAATTTTACTTTCATAATAGCTTAGACTAGTCTGAATTAGGAAATATGGGAATGTAGCTATTGAAGCTCAGAAAACTCACTTCACTTCGACTAAACAATGGATGTGGAATTATTGTTGGCCAAGATGTACCCGTGGGATAACAATTTGATAAATTTCAGCCAATCCCCAATTGATAAATTTATTGCACCTTGGGGGACCCCCGCCAAACCTATAAAAGGGAGTGGTCCCCGCGTAGGTGCTTGAATGGTTCTGGTTGTGGCTGGGGGATTAAATCTGATGGACGCCCCAGGATATGTCACATGGTTGAAGTAATCCAACCGCTTTATCTCATGGTTACTGCCCATAAAGGATTTAAAATCATGTTACCCCAATTTGCGGGGTTCCACCGATAATTGGCCAGGGTCCTTTGGGTGATATAATCATAAGTATTGTATAATTCATTCGTATCATTATTGCTAACTTGCAAACGTCCAAGTCCCCATTTTGGCTTATTTTGACCCAAAACATTCTTATTTTGAAGCTAAGAGGGCAAATGCCCTACATTACCCCCCTCAAGAAAGTTGGTGTAAGAATAGGGCCGTAGGAATTGGCCATGCAACAGATTGATGGTTGTTGAGTATTTGGGCTTCGCCTGATGGCTGGCTCATTGTTTGGTGGAAACTGCAGCTTCAAGCGTCTATTGTGTGAGGACAATGGACAGGATGGTGCTTTAAATTTATAATATAGCTTTTTGGTAGTACTTCAATTGTATACCCAGTTGTTTCACTTGACAATGGCACGCTGCCCTGATCCTACTGATCCCAAGTGAAAATTGACTTTAATATAAAATAAAGTGATAACGCAAAAAGTTTATAAGATAAAGTATAAATTTAATCCAGAAGTTAAAGGATGCCTTTAATAGTGTAAATGCAAGGGTTATTTATAGGGTTCAATGTTAACCACACCTTACCCATGACGCCTTACTTTCTTTGGCCCTTGGCCACATAAAAAGTTTGTAAGGACGTCTACAAAAATTTAACTCAGGGCATCATGCTCAGCCTCAGAGTTGGATTAAACACCATCATAATTCTTGAGATGGCATTTCATATGCATCTTCAAAATAGCTGAACTGATTCACTTTCATGTGCAATTGGCAGCACATACCAAGGTGATTCATATCACTAATTAGTAATTAATTCAATCAAAACTTGACTGACATTAAAAACTAATTTTGACATAGACCAACAAAGCCCACATGCCCGAGTAATTAATTCAAAACTTAAATTTAAGTTAGACCTAACCAACAAAGCCCTTGAGCCCGTGTCATCATATTTGAATATAATTAAGTGAAATCGCTAGGCCGCAAGTCACAAGTTCAGATACTTAGGATACACCTGAACCATAATTGTTTATATTGAATATCCAACGATTAGGTACAGTCAATTCCTCAACAATGGTAATCCCTGTAGCCTAGGATTTTATGGAGTACTCATTGCCTCTTTTGTAGGTGAAGGTGAGGGACCCTCTCAAATTGATCCAAGCTTGCCGCTTCTAGGAGTGATGCGGTAATGATAGTATAATACCATGTCAGACACTTGGAATGTGGGTAGGGGGTTTGGAGCTCATTGGTAGCCTGCCCTTCTTTCACCTTCTTTGCTAAATTGGTCATAGCCTCAGATTGAAGTTGGATGATTCACTGAGCCAATCTTCTCATGACTTTCTCAGATTCTTCAATTCTATAGGAATGCACATCTTTAGCTAAGAGGGCAGGTATTTCTGGTCACCTCCCATATAAGACTAAATGGGGACATTTTCAAGATCTGGTGATAACTAATCCAGTAGGCCATAAGGGCACTAGGTAAGAATTGATCCCAGTGAAGTGGAGCAAAGGAGGCCATTTTTTGTAGGATGGAAACCAAAGTTCCATTAGCTCTTTCCATGGTCCCATTTTTGGAGGGATTGTATGGAGCCAAGAAAAGTTGTTGGGCTCCCACGGAAGTAGCCAGGATTTTGACTACTCTGAGGGTGAAATTCTTACCATTATCTCAAAGTAGTACTTGAGGATAGCCATTTTTAGAGAAAATGTTCTGATGTAAAAATATGGCTGTGGACTTGGCCGTTTGGGCAGGGAGAGCCATAGCTTCAACTCATTTAGTAAAGTGGTCAATGGTTATGAGGATAAATCCGTTTCCAGCAGTAGTCTGAGGGAGGGTACCAACTACATCCAGACTGATGGTGTGAAACGGTTGTTAAAGGGTAAGTGGTTAATACTAGTATCTAGTCTTATACTGGATTGCTTCTTACACGTGAGGCAGGCTTCCAAGATATCAATTAGACTCCATAATCTCATTCCAAATGTACCAATCCTTAATACGCTCATAAGTTTTCTTTTCCCCTCCATGACCTAGAGTGGAGTGAGCTTCTAGGATAGCAGGTACGCATTTAAAAGGCTGAAGTTAAGGCAGCTATTTTTCCCACCTGCTTATACAACTTTCCGTTCTCCACTTTTGTGTTGGAGTAGTGCCGGGCTAACTATCTTCTGGACAGACTCATCCTCATCCTCCCATTCATTTGGGGTCATTAAAAGGTCATGTAACCTCTCCCCCTCACTATTATCCAAGTGAAGGACTAGCAGCTGAGTTGACCCATCAACATTCATGTAGTGGGTTCCAGCACAGTGTTCAATCCTTATGTCATAATGCTGGAGCTTTAGAGCCCAGCGAGATAAACGGCCAATAGGATCCTTCATGTTATGTAGCTATTTCAAATTAAGCATGGTCAGTAACCACAGTGAAGGTGGTCCCATACAGGAAAGGGAGGTAGTGCTTTACAGCTAGAATAGTGGCAATGCACTCCTTCTCTGTAACTCTGTAGTTGCGTCCCACTTTTAAAAGCATTTTACTAAATTAGTATACAGGATGATCTACCAAGTTTTTATCCAGTTGAGCTAAGATGGCCCTAAAGGCGTAGTCAGAGATGTCTTTAAACAAAATAAGCGGTTTATTGTAATCAGAATTCCTCAGGATAGGACATTGTTGTAAAAGTTGCTTCAAAGTCTTAAAAGTGGCCTTTTGTTCAGCACCCCTAATAGAAAGGGCTGTTCTTAGTCAATAGGAGAACTAGGGGTTTGCTGAGCTGGGTGAATTTGGGGATGAACTGATGATGATTTCCCATCATCCCTAGAAACACCTGAATATCCCATAAATTTTTAGGGGGAGGCATTTTTGAAATTGCTTTAACCCTATCTTGTATAGGTTTGATTCCCTCTCAATAAATGAAGTGTCCACGGAAATCTAATTTTCTTTGGAGAAGGTACACTTTGGGGGCTTCAACTTAATATTTCATTTATGTAACCGTTGAAACACCTCTTTCAGGTGATCAAGATGTTCGTTGAAGGTTTTTGAGAACACTGTGATGTCATAAAGATAGACGATGATACAAGCTAACTTCAGGTTCTGCAAATTGTGATACATTACACGCTGAAAAAATGCAGGTGCATTATGCAACCCTTGAGGTAATCGGGTAGGTTGGAAAAGACCCTCACTACAAATGGGAGCACATTTCTCCTGGTCTTCAAGGGAAAGGTCCATTTGCCAATAGCCGCTAGACAAGTCCATGACAAAGAAGAAGTTAGAGCCAGAGAGTTGTGCTAGGGCGTCATCAATGCGCGGAATAGGATAGCTATCATTTTTTGTGAGGTTATTTAACTTGCGGTAGTCCATGACTATCCAATGACCTCCGTTTTTCTTTCTAATTATCAAAAGGGGAGAAGACCAAGGGCTTTATGATTAACTAGAAATCCCACGTCTAGTAACTGAAGGAGCTCAGTCCTCATTTGTTGTTCCTCGCCTTTAACTTGCGATTAGGTTTGGACCTAATAGGATGGGCATCACTAACGTTGATGGAGTGGCTCCAGCCCTTCATGTGACCATAGTCAGTATCTGACTTCGAGAATATGTCGCTATAGTCGTCTAATAAACTATGAACTTTTCCAGCTCATCTGGGGTCACCTCATCTGAGATATGGACGTTGGGTAAGGTACATACCAGGTTAACCATTGGCAAACCCAGATCCATCATTGAGCCAAAGTAGTGGATATGTGCAATGTCCTCCACTGGGATTAAAAAGCCTCTGCCAAACTCCTGGTGTTTTTTTATAATAATGTCCTTGCCGGTGAGTTTTCCCAACAGAATAGTAATAGGCCTCTGGTAGGCTGGGTCTAGTATCCCAGGTGATACCCAAGGCTCTAAGGGGCTAACGCCCTCAAGGCTTATGAGGTGCAACAAGCAGTGTTGAATAATTTGGAGAGTGACCTTTGTGTCCACCACTCGTTGTTCACCAGACTTAACCAAGACTTCATCTGCATCATAGAAAGGAATTCCTTCCCTAGCATCCACTGAATCTGGCGATTTTTGCTGTTGCACCCAAAGGTGGAATAATGCAAAGTCATAGCAGAAAAGGGGTATTCCATCAGGCACGAGTAATCATCCTTACTGGGCTCTTTATTGGATAAAGCTAAAGGGACTTCATATTTGAGTAACGAGAGAAAACCTTGCTTTATGTTAATTATTCCCTCATACTCAATCATAAACTAGATACCTATGAGCATATCATAGGCGTTGTTGTCCAAGTCCGCTCCAGGGGCTGATAAGATAAGCTTCCAAATTTGAATGGGAAGTGAAGAGTATGTCCCAATGGCACGGGTGTTATTTGTGTTGGCGGTACCAAATTCTTGATTGTAATCCAAGCCAGGCGCCAGCTTTATCTTCTTGATAAGATTATTGGAGATTACGTTAGCTGGGGAGCCATTATCCAGGATGGCCATTACCTGGACTTTTTAAATGGCTACTTCAACCTTGGTAAATGTTCCTCCAAAGTTAGATGACAGAGATAGGACCTTCTTGAGCTGGAAAGTGGAGGTTAATTTGCGTGCAATTTCAGGGTATTTACCCAAGATAGATTTCATGGTATGGACCCTCTGAAGAGGTCAAAATAAGCCAGCTAAGAATTGATCGCCATTGCTGGCAGTGTCAATAACGTTTGGACCCTTTAGAATTTGGCTGAGGTACGTTTCCTCAGGTATAGTGGTCTCGTCTACTCCTCCAGCATTCAAATAATCAAAAACCTCTACTTCCGTGGAGGCTCCCAATTTATAGTAATCAACGTCAGCGTAACCCCCTCAGATCCATCCCCAAAGGTATTCTCAACCACAGGCAAGGCCGCAAGTGAGGTAGGAGAGACGTACACATGAGGTTTACATATCATCTGACCATTTGTCTTTTCAGTAAGCCTTTTATTGTTGCATGGGTTATCCTTAGGGCGCGCAACTACCAGCTTGGCTGGAGGAGAAGGCATAGCGGTTTTAGTAAGCTTATGCAGAAGTATAGTATTAACTACTTTACAGGGCTTCAATCTATATGAGGGCATGATATCGTTTTTAAGTCACACACTGAGGAAGCAGGTTTCGCAGGGAGGATAGGCACAGGTGGCCTCACTCCCAACTGTTCAAAAGGTGGAAGCTCCTCATTGAATAAGCTGAAGGTTTCACCACAGCTTCATTTGTTGGTGCACATGAATGAAAATTAGCAACATCTAATAGAGCCTCTTATATCGCTGATGTTTTTAAAGTGGTGTTTCAATGAGATGATATGCCTGTCTAGAGAGGTTTGAGAGGCTAACCCAGATAACTTGGCTGCGATAGCATCATCATGGATTAGAATGTTAGACGTTTACAACCTTTCTGCAGCGAGGTAAAATCACTCAACAAAGGCAATGATCAATTTTCCTTATGCATGATAAGGAGCATAAAGTCTTTTTTCTGTGTAGACTCTGCTTTGATCTAAATTCATCCAAAAGAGCTTATATCACCTCTGCCCAGATATGCAGAGTGTCCATGTAAGGAATTATCATCTCTTGTGCTAGGCGACTTAAGCAAGGAAGGATGTGTTGATCCTTTGCTTATCAGTTGTGCCATACATGGCAGCTTCATAAACATACAAAAAGGAGGCAATGCTCCCTTCACCAGGGGTGTATTTGTCTTTAAGAGGGGTTTTTAAGGGGCGCTGCTCCAGCTCTTTAAGACGAGATAGAGCGCTGGCTAGTTGCTTTTCCAGGGCAACTACTCTTAATTCAGTTGGAAAGGCAAAAGTTGGGGGGTTACTCACTTTAAAGGCCTCCATTTTTGAGTTTGATATATTGGTGTACAAGGTTTCCCCTGTAGTGAGCACCACTTTTTGCAAGTGCTTCTTTTTTAATGCTTGCTGGGGCTTAACCGCCGTTGGATTCCACAACAGGTTGATAAATAAACAGGCTAAAACACTAATTAACAAATGTTTGGTTTTTATAATTTTTATTAGTGTCACCGCATGGGGGAAAAACGAACCCTCTCAATATCTGACCGTTCAGTGTTTAAACTGTATTGAGGGTCAAGGGAAATTCAATTTTTTTTATTATAGCTTAGACTAGTCCAAATTAAAAAAATGAGGAATGTATTCTATTAAAGCTCAGTAAACTCGCTTCACTTTGGCTGTAAAATGGATGGGGATTTATTGTTAGCCAAGATATACTCAAGGGATAACAATTTAATAAATTTCAACCAATCCCCATTTGATAAATTTATTGCACTTAGGGAGACCCACACCAAACCTAAAAAAGGGGGTGGTCCCCGCGCAGGTGCTTTAATGGACCTAGTTTTAGTTGGGGGAGTACCATCTGATGGACGCCCCAGGGTCCACCACATGGTTGGAGGAATCCAACTGCTTGATTTCATGTTTATTGCATATAAAGGATTTAAAATCATGTTACCCCAATTTGTGGGGGTTTCACTGAAAAATGGCCAGGGTCTTTTAGGTGATATAATCTTTAATATTATTTAATTCATTCACATCATTTTTGCTAACTTGCAAATGTCTGGAATTTCCCCATTTCGACTGATTTTAGATCATACATTCTTATTTTGAAGCTGGGAGGGAAAATGTCTGACAGTAGATAAGGGCCTTATAATCTATTTGGATGATAATTTCATGCTGGGCGCCCTGTATGATGTATGATAGTGAGTGAGTGCCCAAGCCGCTGCCACCAACTCCCCGTCATAGATAACCCAGGCTTGCTCAGTTGAGGTGATTTTGTTTGATAAATAGCCATAAAGCTTTAAATTTCTTTGTGCTCTTGTAGCAGCACAGTACCTACAGCCACTGAGGAGGCAATGCAGGCTATCACAAAGGGGTAATAGGTGTCCACATGGCATAGAACTGGGGCTGTCAAGAAAACCTCTTTGATATCATCAAAGGCCTGTTGGCATATGAGGACTACCCAAAGGGAACATTCTTTCCTGTGAGTGGGTAAAGGGGTGATGCTAGCTGATCAAGGCCAGGGAAAACATTTTTAAATGGGGTATTTTGCCAAGGAAACTTCGGTGTTGTTTATGGGTAGTTAGAGTGTTCCATGACTGAATGGCCTCATTCTTGCAGGGGGGACCCAATTAGCCATCCTTCAAGACTAAGTTGCCTTGAAAGGTCTCCTCCTCCTATAAAAATTTGCATTTGTAAGGCTTTACAAAGAGTCCTGCCTGGTGAAGAGCCTCCAACACAGCTTCTAGATATTTACTGTGTTGTTCCAGGGTGGGGGAGTGGATTAAGATATTGTCAATCTATGCGACGTTGAAAGAAAAGAGCAGATCCCCAAGAACATCACTGATGAAGCACTTGAAGATGGCCAGGGCATTCTTCAACCCGAAGGGCATTACCCTAAACTGGAAGAGCCCTCATCTGGTGCGTATGGCTGTGAGCCACTCCCCCTTTCCACAATCACCTGATTGAAGGCATTGACCTGGTTCAGCTTAGAGAAGTTTTGGCACTTATTGATAACCTGAGCAATAGACTACTTCAAAGTCAGGGGGTACAATTGGGGACTATGATGTTGTTTAGGTGGCATTAGCTGGCACATGTGCAGACGGGCCATCTGAATTCCTAGCAAAAAATGGGCGAGGCGTCAGGGGAGAATTCATGATGAGATGGCCTATCTCTAAAATATTTCCCAACAAAACTTCAGGGCTTTGTCTTCCTACTCTGTCTATGGGTAGAGGGCAGTTAATTTGACGAGGTCTACCATTAACTGAAATAACGGGTTATATTCAGAGTGTGGTGGAATCTTTGCCGCCGTAGACATATTGAAAACGTCCTTGTATGGAGAAAGAAGGGAAGGGAAGACTGGGGGAGGTCTGCTGAGGTAGGGCAGGGGAGAGATTTAGCAAAGTGAGGGACCCAGGGAAAGATTATTCAGCAGTAAATACTCTCCACTAAGTTTGTAATTCCTTAATAAAATTGATTTGCTCTTCAGGTTGATTATAACCTGATTTCAATGCCACCAGCCCACTACAAAATCACAGGATATAGCAGATCCTGCACTGCCAAAAAATGGTTGCAAATTCTCTTGGTCATGAATTGTGAAGTTTATTGGGCGTCAAATGCCGTGAACTTCAGTGAATCAGATGAGGCGCCTAGTATAGATGAAGCTTCCTCCATCCAAAAATTCAATGAAGGCACTACACTGAGGTCAATGAAGTTACCCGCTGCACCAATTTCAAGAAGGGCCTTTACAGTTACCTCACTTGACTCTGAGTGAAAAGTAATTGAAAACAGAAAGTAGGCCTTATCTTCTTTATTGAGAAAAGAATTTAAAGAGCAGCATAGGCAGGAGCTTGTCCCATAATAAGGAGTGGGCGATTGGCAGGCGTGGGGCTAGGTTGCTCCTGAGGTGAAAGAGTCATCTCTTCCTCATCCCAGATGGGGAGGCGACGGTTCACAAGTACAGCTGCTTCCACCTCTTTGGAGTAGAAGAAGGGGTCATAAAGGAAGACAATATTGCAAGACAAATCAGGCTTGGGAAGCTGGGGGCCCAGAGAGGGGGCCCCAAGGGCAAGCGTTGAAACAGGGGGCATGGTCAGACGCTGATTCTCCTGAGGATAAAGTCCATGGTGATGCCCAGCAGGGTGGTGAAGGACCGTAGACTGGGGGCGTTTCCCCTATACACTGCCATTGGCTGAAGGAGGAGAGGCACAATGTGGGGCAGTGAGGGCAGCAACATCTGGCGTGGGTACGTGGAAGGGTCTGGCCACAGTAGAGTGGGCTACTGATAATGCGACCTCTAAAGAACCTGTATGAGGGTCCCAGGATGGGTGGGCAGCAGATGATGAGCCCAGGGCAGCCCATAAGGCGGAGACAGTGATCTCAGGGGGTACTGGTAAAGAGGGGGCCAGCATAGAAAAGGATTTAATGAGGGGGCAGGTCTGCAGCTGCCTGTTTAGGGTGAAGAGGCGGAGGAGGCGCTAGGGTCTTGACTCAGGGGCCTGGAAAACTGAGGTGACCAGAGCAGTAAGCGGGTGGGATTCCAAATCTTGGTTGCAGAGTGGAGCACCCTCTTACCAGTAACGGACATCCCCATCCAGGGCGTCAAAGAGGCCACGCTATGTTGGGCATCAGAGGGAATTGGGGTCTTTGAGCTTTTGGCGGGAAAGTGCACCTGGAGCTATGCCAGGGCATCTAATACTTTATTGGTCACTTCATCAGAGGGAACAGGAGGGACCCCTTACCTATCATGTTCACTGAGGGGATTATAATGATGGTCAGGGCTTGGTGGGCGGGTTATTTTTCTAGGGCCTGCTTTCAAGCTCGGATAAGCAAGGCTTCAGATCAACAAGAAGGGACCTTGTAGCAGAGTGTAAACTTTTGGGTAGTATACTGCACAGGTTGGTTTTTAAACTTGATAAAAATACTAGCTGTATGGTGACAACTAGTGGGTTGAAACTGCAAAACAAGTGGCAACAAATCCACTCCGATAACTGAATTTAAGAAAAACAACTAGGGACTTTCATTCCCTTCAATCTTTAATTTAGAAGTAAATATACTAATGATATATCAGTTGAATTCTGTTTTTATTAAAGAATGCTAGGGGTTTTTTAGTAAGAAGGCGTACAAATTTTCAGATGATTCTCTGAAAATCAACTGATTGATCGTTTGATACTTCTAACCCTAAGGATTAACTTCTAATGATGGCGAATGCCTTCATTTTAGTTGATCCTCAGCAGTTTAACATTTCTCAGATCTGCAACCATCCCCTTGTGTTAAGAACTGTACAAAGATGGGCTGGGGCCATGTTACCTGATTATAACTACTAGCTACTACCAAAACAAGAGTTAAAACGCTTCAGTAACCTCGTAAAAATGGCCCTTATCATTTGGATCCACTGTTTTAATGATCCACTATGGCAATCTGACTATTGGCAATCAAACCCTCATCAAATTGCCTAATTAACATTGTTGGGGATGATGCCCGACAAAACATTAATCTAAAACCAATCATCAGATTATATTCTTTGGTTAATTACAACTAACAATTTAGTCTGGGATGATCCCAACGAAATACTAATTGAAACCAACCATCATATTATATCCTTTAGTTAATTTTGACTAACAATTTAGTCAGCAACAATTGCCAAGCAGTAGATTGCTATTAACAATCTTCAAAATTATAATCAGCAAGTGATATGGATAATGTGTCAACCAAATTTTCATCATAGAGTGAGTGTAAGTTCATAATGAGGGCTTAGGCAATCACTTTTATAATGCTCGATAGGAGGGAAGAGAAAGCAGAAGTAAGTGGTCAGTTAACTATGTCAAGGATGTGGATTAGAAAATTTTTAACTGGGCCCTCAATCAGTGTGTGGTCACACAGTGGAGGGCCCATGATGCCAGGGGTTTAACGGTCTAAATGACATTTAAGAATAGTGTTCTATCACTGACATGAGGAAAATAAGTGTTCAGAAATATTTAAGGCCAAAACGCAAACCAAATGGCTAAAATGGGACAAATATGAGTTTCACGGAGACAACCCTCAAGGGCGGGGAGGCAGGGATGATGACAACTCCTTGAAGATTCACAGTTTTAAGACTTTGACTTTGCAAAATAGATGTATATAATCGAAACAGGTCATTTGAGTTCTGTTGTGAAATTGACAATGAAATTGGGATGCAAGTGAGGTCCACACAAGTCGCTGAGGCCAAGCTCCCCCTGAGGGGGGTGCTCCAGGCCCTTGGGTGAACAACGTCCATTGAATAAGGGTTGGGTGGAAATCTGGACTTTACCAATGTTATGATGGGGTCACTCAGGTGCTCTCCAATCAAACAGGCAACTTACAGAAAACCAGCAGCAGGACAGTAAGCCAGGTGCAAAAAAACAGATGCGTGTTAGTGGCAGGAGACATTTATGCGTCGTCAGTGGCAAATTGCTTTAGGATATTTGTGATGACCTTCAAGGTGGAGGGGTCAATTGACCAGACAACCCAGTCAATAAATATTGGGATAACAACTTGAGCAGCAGCGCATTTTGCTAGATTGATAAAATGGAATTCTTTAAAATAAAGAATTGATGGACAGAGTCAATGACAGGCTGAACAGAAATGCAGGGGTTGATTGATTGCAGCTTAGGTGAGGTAAAAAAGAACCAATAACAGTCCCTGGGAAGGACTGTCTTCTTATGAATTGATAGAAAATTGGGGAGATGTATCAAGGGATTGGTCCCTTGGGATTTGGCATGGACTCTGATTGAATGGGGAGTGGTGGGCAGAGGTATTTGAGGCCCTAACAATTTAAAAATCTTTTGTGAGTCTTCCGAGTTTTGGGGCCAAGTCAGGTTGACAATCTTAACCTGGGTCATCATTTGAGTCAGGCTGGCCATGCACCCAAAGCTGCCTGAATCCATTTTGTAAGGCTGGGACAATTGTGCCAGCTTGTTTGATGATTGGTAGGTGCCCAAATCGTAGTCTAATCCAATTTTCTTTATGGGTGGCCAGACCAGCTTCCCTAGCCCAGAATTGCTAACTAGGCCTCAAAATGATCTTGACCTGCTTTTATTAAATTTTGACAAGAATCGCCTGGGGTGGGGTGAGACCCAGGGGCCTGCCTGTGACCACTGAATTGGGTAACCTCTCTGCAGACCCCCTTTATCATCCCTTACAGGGTAGAGGAGGAGGGGAGAGGTAGGGGTGATGGATCCTTGAGGCCAGAGTAATAACCCAGAGCCCATCCACCACATGAGCCAAGTCAATTAACTGTGACTGGCGGTCCATCAGTGCTTTTTGACCCATTTTGGTCTTAAAGGGATGATGGTCCCTGTTTAGGCACATGGGTTGGGCCTCAGGACTTAAACCTTCTTGGGACAAGGTTTTTTGCAACTCACTGAGGACACAATGATGATCCACCAACATACCTCAATGTAAATAATTGAGGTATACAAGTGAATAATACCAAGTCCAGACAACAAACAATTTTAAGATTCACTCAAAAACAAGATGCAAATCACATTAAAGGAATGCCATCTCAAGAAAAATATGTTGATAATCATATTACCAAATCTTGTAATTAAGCAATTCCTGGAGAAGTGCTAACACCTACATTTAGAACTGGGGACATAAAAAGGGGCCCATGGTCATCCAGTTTCAGGGGTATTCACCATGAGAAGAAGCTAATAGATAAAGACTAGTTAAATGGATGAAGCATCAAAAGTGGCAGCTAGACGCCATCTCACTAGGGGATCTTGAAAATCTCCTATATCACTACCCAAATTCCCAGTTTATTTTATATTTTATCATTCCTTTTATACCTGGTTATCACCAGATGTATAAAAAACTTCACTTTTTACTTAAAAAGGAACCTTTTCCACAGAATCTCAGTTTTATCCTTTTTATTTTCACATATAGTGGGTTAAGTGAACGAATCACTATCAGTCAGATTGGGATTAGCAATTGAGGAGAATACAGTACCCATTCTGATCAGCTCTTTTTTGAACAAAAACTCTATATAGAAGATACCTTGGCGCTAAGCTGCCAAGAAAGAGGCTGATTGGCTTCCGTTGAGTCCTGAGGGCCACGTATAATAAACATGTCAGAGCTTGTTAATAAAAGATTCACCAAAGGCGCGACTAGTTTATAAAAGAGATCAATGCTACATCTAGTAGAATTAAAGGAGAATTAGCTTTTTGAGGATGATTATAATGATAAACAAAGGTTGTCTGGTTCCTAATATGCGCATTATAGACCCTTGAGCAGCTAATCAGTCTCACATGTTTAGCAATCCAGAGTTGATGAGCTGACTATGCTATTGGTTGAACTTCCATAAAATAAATTCTCAAGTGGTGGTGATTGTGCCATTGATTTGGTAAACTAAAACTATCAGGGATCATCCCTGAAAAACTAGGGAAGTCTTTTCATCAAAATTGATTTAGCTGCTATTTTTGGAGCTCCCTCCTAAGGAGCCTAAAAGTCATTGTTATTTTTTTAGATGATTAAAAACTAAGTTGGAGCTTCCTCCTTAGAAGCCTAAAAGGCATAGACACAAATGAATAATATTGGGTATCATTCTCTGATAAATCACTAGTATCAGAACATGAGGGAAAAGCATAACCTGATTAAAATCCTAACATTTGTACTCATGGAGACTTTCAGACCCTCCTGGCCTCTGAGGTCTTGAGGTACTTTTGACTATCTTGACCCTCAGTCCCCTCAGTCCTGTGACGCTATTATGGGAGACTAGATTCTGGTAACACTACTGGAGCACCCAAATGTGTTCCTCAATTTGATTGAGACAATGGGTCCAGGTGGACTCGAGGAGTTGTACATTTTAATGAAGCTGATCCTCAAGTTAACTCATGATTCTTATATCTAACAGAATAATTTGGTTGCCAGCCTTTTTTTAATCAGCCATCAATTATCTACAATGGCTTCCAAGTTGTTATGAACAAAGGATGAGGCAGCATACTTGAAATTGATATTATTTTGAGTGTAGGGTTTGTTTGAGCCCTAATTGTCAAGTACTTCAGGGTGATGTAGACCAACTATTTGTAAAATGTGATGTATAGCTGGATTGATGAAGTCTTGGAGATAGCGTTCAGTCCCCAATGGCAGTTCTATGGAATGTAGTAGAGCCAAGGTATATAAATATCACATTGTGGAAGTTACAGAGGAGGTTCAGGAATGACTAGAGAAGCCTCCCACGGAGTATATGCCATTCAACCTTTGTTGAATAATCTTGATATCCTCATATTAGAGTTGATACCAAATTTAAATAAAAGAAAGGTAGGGTAAATTGAAAGGTGGCCCAAAATTTTAGGCTTTTAGGCTGTAGGGAAGATACTTTGTAATGAGATGTATTGATCCATCGAGTTATTATTGTTGACTAGCCAGTATTTAGCCTTCTTGATTGCTATCATTTTTATTTTTTGTGATAGACGTTTTCACTAAACAGCTCAGAGGCCCTTGTAGTGAGCACCACTTATGTCAGCCTTCAGTTCTCTTGACTGTAAGCTGAGTTGAAATTGGACTCAAAGATGTAGATTTAGTGGAGAGGTCTATGAAGGTGAAAAGATGGGTTAAATAGACTTTTTTATTGAGCTATAAGGATTTAGATATTTATATAACAAGTGGGGACACAAGGCTGACAAGATCTTTCTGGATCAATACAATAAGGATCTTCTAAGTCCCTTCAGAATAACTGTCTAGTTAAAGTCTTCATTTTTCTTTGTCAAATAATATACTCATGACTACAATGATGGGAGTCACGCCTATCATGATTTGTCATGTAGAGGTGCAATTCCAGAAGGCATCTCCATTGATTCCAATCTGCATATTTTTTCCATACTTAATTTAACATTGATGGCTTCAGTGAGAGTTTTGATCATTAAGGTTCAAGAGTTGACTTATTGGGGATCAGTTTAGGAGCAAGGATATCGACCTAATTATTATCTTGTATCCCAACACCAACCATAGCACATCAGAATGTGGAAGGGGCATTAATTGGCCCTTGCAACGTGCATGTTGGCTCAAATAGCCCTTTGTAGGCAATTAGGGCACACTTGGCTTGATCTTTGGGAGTTAGTCTGATCTTTCAGTAACCACTGACAAAATATATCGCTGAGAATTTAATGTGCCCCAGCCAGGAGCTTTAGAGAGTCATTGATCCATAGTAAGAATTCTATTCTTCTGGGACATTGAACTGAGATTATGGTAATATATAGTGAATCAATGGCTCCCATCATTTTTCAAACAAGTAGAAGAGAAGATACTCAGGGACTATGAGGAGGCACCGCAATCATGAAGTCAGCAACACCTTAAGCTTGGTAGTCTCTTAGGTCTCTTTATACTTTCCTTTTCTGATGAGGTCATTATATATAGGGGAACCATCCCCTGTCTTCATATTGTGTACAACCCATTTCATTTTTGCCAACTTCATAAGTGGATGTGAAAAATAGATCTGAGTATTCCTTCAAGAGTTAATCAACCTTATTTATAGCAATGTAGGAAGGCCTTCTATATAGAACTAGTCACTAGCGCCGCAGAAGAAGGCACTTTTGATACAAAGTCACAAAGGCTGTCAAGCCCACGGACACAGCTGATATCATTGATTGGTATTAAGCATAGGCAGGTTATCAGAGTATTGTGGCCAATGGTGCGATACTTATGAATTAACTTTGCCATCAATATAGAGATTGAGCCAATGTTTGCAAGTCAATAATACCTGTGAAAATTATTATTTATTTTGTTAACCGATTTTTAGCCCCTCAGATTTTAAAAGGCTACCTGACAGAATATTTACATAAACCCTGTATCTATTATAACCTGTGACCTTGTGGGAAGCACTTTAGGCTCTGCGGATACACAGACATCCCCTCATGTAAGGAGAGTGTCTATAAATCTCCTGTTCCCAGCGTGGCAGTGCTCAGTGCACAAGCCCAACGCCAGGGAACTAGCCGTTAAAATACATAGAATTATTGCCCAGCAGAGGGTGCTGGAGCAATAGTAACTTAAGCAAAGAAAGGCGATAAATAACCAGCCAAAAACGTTGCGGTGCACATGGGAAAAAGGGGTAAATGACCCAGGTTGGAGGGGACCTGGATAAACCATTGTTGCATGAGGGGATAAACTTATTTTTGTCCAAAATGGCAAGTTTAATGGAGCAAGAGACCTCCTCAAAGTGGTCCACACCCAGGATCTCTTAGAATAACATATAAAAAATGGTAAACCGGGGAAAAGTGTTTTTTTGGGAAGTCAAACAAACAAGGATGCTGGTTGGGGGAAAACATACTTAAACTCGAATGGAGAATAAGGGTTATGCCGCAGTGGACCCAAGCATTGACCCACCAATAGGCACCGCTGCCATCTGAATTAGTCAAATAGGCCAAAACTAACTTCACTCGATTGATTGATTGAACTTGGATTTGACCTGAGCGCGTTATTTCATAAATGAAATAGGTTTTAAAACCCCATTCCTTGACAAACTGAATCAAACTGTCCGCGTTTATTTGGTAGAACATTCATTTTAACGCCTGGCTTGACATCAGGGGCTGGGCACTTGGCACCCCACTAGTACCAACCTGGGCATATTTTTCCCATACCCAGCGTTGGTCTAGGGTATGCTTCAGGTCTGGGAGGCCCTGTAGTTTCACCTTCTGGGCCTCCTGGCGCCCAGCCTTATCCTTGGGGTCAGTCCCTATTATGATATCATGGGACCATGACATTACCCTCTCCTCCCAACGGGGCTCAACCCCCCTCCAGGGGCTTGCACAAGGGAAAAGTTCTTGTGGGCAGGGACCAACTTCTTGGCGGCAAGATTTGGTTTGGGTTGTGATCCAGAAGCCTGTGGAAATGCTCGTGGAAAGCTTCAATCAAATATTGGACATGCACACATTTGCGCGCTGGAACCTAACTGTTCTCTGCAGCATCAAAGCCCTTCCAGGATTCCAAGTACTCCAGTCTTCTTTTAACGCGGCGGGAGACAACTATCTCCTCCACCTCCCACTCTGGCGCCCCATCCACGAGATAGGCCTCAGGAGTCTCTGGTGGGGGGCCCTCAAACAATGTCAGTTTGCTCTCATGAAACACCGAGAAGATCCAAAATGAGGGGGAAGATTAGCTGGTATGAGGCATAGCCTACGTTTCTAAAAACGCGGTAAGGGCCAATCCTCTTAGGTCCTAGCTTCTTGCATGGCTGCTTGATAGGGATGTTCTGATAATCAAGCATCACAAGATCTCCTTCCTTGTACGCTGGACCACTCAGCACTTTCCATCAGCGTTCTCCTTATACACTTGCATTGCCGCCTCCAAGCTTGTGGAAACCCCCTGGTGGACCTTCTTGATTGTCTTGGCAAAGTCCACCACCACTTCAACCTTCGACCCACAACTGGGCTCCATGTTAAAGGCGGGGTTAAAGCCATGGCTGGCGAAAAACGGGGAACAGCTGATCAAAGAGTACAAGGTATTATTGTAACTAAACTGGGCCATGGGAAGGTGAGAAGCCCAATATGAATGATCCACGGCGGTGTAACACCGCAGGAACTGTTCCAAGCATTGGATCACTAATTCAGTCTGCCCATCTGATTGGGGATGATAGGGTTTGAATGGCAAGGGCGAATCTGAAGAGCCTTAAACAACTCTTCCCAAAAGATGGAGTTTATGGGGTCTAAGTCACTGATAATCTCTTGGGGACCCCATGGAGCGCAAACACATGAGTGATGAAGAGCCTAGCCATCTCCGCCGAGGTTATTGTTGTTCTGCAAGGAATGAAGTGGGAAAACTTTTTAAAACGGTCCACCACCACCATGATGATACCATACCCATCAGAGACAGGTAATTCCACAATGAAATCAACTGAGAGGGAAGTCCAGGGCCCATCAGCCTTTTGGACTGGTCCCAATAGCCCCGATAAAGGTTAATCATTGGGTTTCATTTAGTTGCATACCAGGCACTCCTTACAATACCGCCCCATCTGAGCAGGCAAGCCCTTCCAGTTGAGGGTGCGGCGTATCAACTCCAAGGTCTTTGCTTTCCCTAGATGACCAATGGTGATTCCATCATGATGGTCCCGGATGATTTTCAGGCGCAGTGGTCTATCTGGTACCCAGAGACGTCCCTGGAACCGCACCATCTCATCCTCTACATGATAGCCCCTGGATAGATCCTCTTGATTTGAAGCGCTCTTTGCAAGTACCATGGTATATTCGCCTGACAGCGGCTGAGAGAGAACGACCTTTCTGAACATACCATATTCCTCCGCGTTATCCACAGGTGCAAGCGCTGGCCCGTTAGCCAGGGGAGAGGGAAGTAGCGACATAATTTTACTTGAAGGAATAATAACCTGGGCGTTGTGCACTTCTACCTCCAAGGGGTCAGGGGCTAAAGCAGGATTGCGGCTCAAAGCATCCGCCAAACCATTATCCTTGCCCTTGGTGAACTCATACGCGAATGCAAATTGGGCAAGGGTCTTATGCCAACAGGTCTGCCGTGGGGTTAGGACATGAGGAGAGTGGTAGTACTACAAGGCACGGTGGTCTGTATGCATGCGTAATGGTTGGGTAGGGCCATGCAAGTGGTGACTCCAATACGTCAGTGCCTCCACCACTGCTAGTAAATCCTTGTCATAAACGGCGTAATTCAACTCTGGCAAAGTCATTTTCCTAAAAAATATCCTACCGGATGCTCAATCCCATCTTCTCCTACTTGTAACAAGGCGGCCACTATGGCGAAGTTGGAGGCATCAGTAGACACAATGAACTCCTTTGAAGGGTTGACATGGCGAAGAACAGTCTTGAACAACAGGGTGCACTTCACTTCTTGGAAAGAATCCTCCAAAATGGGGGACCACAGAAGCACCTTGGCACTGCTAGCCATGTATAGGGGAGCCGCCACCTCAAATAGATTGGGAGTGAACTTCTTATGTAACGTACACATCCCCAGGAAGCTCCTTAATTCCTTAACTGGGGTGGGGGTAGGCCACTCACGAATTGCCTTCTCCTTGTCTGGAGTTATCATGTGTCCCTGGTAAAACATGACGTTGCCCAGAAACGTGACCTGGGACTTGAAGAACTCGCACTTTGATTTTTCAACGTAAGGCTGGCTGCCTTTAACCGCTCCACCACTTGCCAAAGGTGGACTGCATGGGAATCCTGATCAGGGGAAAACACCAGGATATCATCCATGTAGGCAACCGTGCATACCCCTAGCAGTTCCCCCAACGCTGCATCAATGCGGCGTTGAAAGATAGTAGGGGCATTCTTAAGCTCAAAGGGAATGACCCAAAACTGGAATATTCCTTTTCTGGTGTAGAAGGCGGTTAACCACTCCTAGCCCTTCTTTATCCAGATCTGATTAAACGCATTGAGGCAATCCAGCTTGAAGAAAACCTTCGCCTTCTTCACATAACGCGCAATCTGTGAATCCAAATGGATGGGATGGAGGTCTGGTACAGTGACATTGTTAAGGTTCCCATAGTCCACACACAGGCGCAAAGTACCATCAGACTTCTCCATAAAGAGAAGGGGGGAGCACACAGGGGAAGTACGCTGAAAAATGCACCTTTTGCCAATTGTTCCTTCACCCACACATCTAACGCCTCTTCCTCCCGGACAATTAATGGGTAAATGGGGGAAGATATATGCACCAAATCCACCATGAGCTTGAAGTCACAATTGAACTTAGAGTGCTCATGGAGTGCATTGGCGGATGCTGCATCAAAGGAGGATTTCAAACTCTCCAAACAGGAAGGTAAGAAAAATGCCACGGAGGAGGGGGTCTTCAGCAAAGGAGCAAGATAAGGGGTGGGAACATTGGGCCAATGAGGTAATGGTCCCTGGACGTTATCCTCCAACAAGGGAACAATCAACTGGTGACAATTTACCAAAGACAAGGATAGCGTGTTTTCTTTCAAATTAGTTCGGACATCAAACTTTCTTTACCAATCAACCCCCAAAATAATGGGGTAAAAGAGGTGCTTGATAGCTTGGAAATGGTCGGATAGAAGATAGGCGCCCACCTGGTAGTCCACCAATCCTATGACGTTCAGCGTAGGGATACCTTGAGAAGCCCCAC
The DNA here is from genome assembly GCA_022478985.1 of Massospora cicadina. Taxonomy (NCBI): domain Eukaryota; kingdom Fungi; phylum Entomophthoromycota; class Entomophthoromycetes; order Entomophthorales; family Entomophthoraceae; genus Massospora; species Massospora cicadina. Next base: position 12,820 of record JAKSZP010009368.1, on the reverse strand, counting down.
CTCTATCCATACCACCTGGTGAGTAACTCAACTCAAGGTAGTCAGCCAGGTCACGGCCAATGAAATTATTTGTGGCACCGGTATCCACTAAAATAGTTGTGCTGAACTTCCCAAGAGAGGATGTAAGGGTATCAGTCAAGAGGAAGTATCCAGAGTGGGATTTATTCAAAGCAGAAAACGCTCCTACTTCACCTAAATTTTTTCTGGCTTAAGCAAACCATAAGGGTAGGTTTGGGAATCAAAGAAGGGGGAGGGATAGTAGGCCACTCTTACTACTGAGGCCACATACCCCTCCATGCCTTCTGCAGGTGCATAAGCATTTTCATATTGTAAGTGCAGTTCTTTTTTAACTTCATGAGTGCTTCGAATCATGGAATAGGTCAAACGGGGATTTTCTGGTGTAATTCCATACACAGGAATGGGTTCCAGATCTGAACTATGAGAGGGCCAATATGGGTCAGAAATATATATCAGGTTTTTGTTATAAAACGCGTTTTTTGATGTGAACGACCCTGACCCTTGAACTGTGATGGAATGCCTGACATTATTCATGGCCAACACCACCAGACCCATCTGCGCCAATTCTGACAGCATCAGCTGAATGCGCGGGCGAAATAAAACTCATTTATTTAATCTGCTATTCACAAATTTGACAGAAAGTTGAGGAATCACAACTTTCAAACCTCGAAGCATCCAAATCCACCAGGTACAAACATGAAGGGTGGATACTTTCCAGTTGGAGGCAACCATAATAACGCTGAGTTGCTCTAACCATTGGAAAAAGAGGAAACAGCGGTGCGGCTAATGACAGCTGGAGCCCACATCTGACGGCCACTGTTTCCACTTCAGAAAATTTTCACACGGAAAAAATTTATGCACATAAGGAAAAGGGTTGGTCAACTAATGTAAGGAGAGTGTCTATAACTCTCCTGTTCCCAGCGTGGCAGTGCTCAGTGCACAAGCTCAACGCCAGGGAACTAGCCGTTAAAATACATAGAATTATTGCCCAGCAGAGGGTGCTGGAGCAATAGTAACTTAAGCAAAGAAAGGCGATAAATAACCAGCCAAAAACGTTGCAGTGCACTTGGGAAAAAGGGGTAAATGACCCAGGTTGGAGGGGACCTGGATAAACCATTGGTGCATGAGGGGATAAACTTATTTTGTCCAAAATGGCAAGTTTAATGGAGCAAGATACCTCCTCAAAGTGGTCCACACCCAGGATCTCTTAGAATAACATATAAAAAATGGTAAACCGAGGAAAAGTGTTTTTTGGGAAGTCAAACAAACAAGGATGCTGGTTGGGGGAAAACATACTTAAACTCGAATGGAGAATAAGGGTTATGCCGCAGTGGACCCAAGCATTGACCCACCAATAGGGCACCGCTGCCATCTGAATTAGTCAAATAGGCCAAAACTAACTTCATTCGATTGATTGATTGATTGATTGAACTTGGATTTGACCTGAGCGCGTTATTTCATAAATGAAATAGGTTTTAAAACCCCATTCCTTGAAAAACTGAATCAAACTGTCCGCGTTTATGTGGTAGACCATTTGTTTTAACGCCTGGCTCGACGTCAGGAACTGGGCACTTGGCACCCCACTAGTACCAACCTGGACATATTTTTCCCATACCCAGCGTTAGTCTAGGGTATGCTTCAGGCCTGGGAGGCCCTGTAGTTTCACCTTCTGGGCCTCCTGGCGCCCAGCTTTGTCCTTGGGGTCAGTCCCTATTATGATGTCATGGGACCATGACACCTCAGCTCCATCCACTATACAAGGAGGTAGTCTTATGTGCAAACCTTGGATGTGGTAGTTGAGCTAATAAATCCTATTCCTTTTTTCTAGTAAACAGTTTTAAGCCTTTGTATGCTCTTTACATCCTTAGATGTTTAAAAATCAAGGGAATGTGAGTACTGATTAGGGATAGGAATCCTTCTGCATATTAGATAATGGCATCATGCTCTTAGAGAAAAATGGAGACTAACAGAAGCTTATAATTTGGGTAACCAGGGTTATAGATGAGGCGTTTAATAAAGCTTTCCAAACTTGAGGGGGAGCGCTGAGTAAATTTCTATGGATCTGGTAAACTGAGACCTAGCGATTTCACATTCAATGTAATGGGGCAGGTTGGGCGTGATTATGTTTTCTATATGTTTTTAAAAGAGACGACGTTCACTGAGACCTAATATCAATTATGTGAGCACAAGGATATTATGGACCTTGACCACAACTTGATAACCATACTATTGAATTGGGATTGTAAGATGAGAAACTTGGGTGACTTACCAGAAGAATAGAGGGTTCAAAACATAATATCAGTATTTTTGGCTCATTGTCACATGGTTCTCCTGTGACAACCTCAATGGGAATATCAAATTTCAGTAGAGGCATATAAGGGGGGCGTCTGCACAAAAAACCCCTTTCTCCATGCTGATCTCACTTTTACCAACAACTTGCATTCTGCCTGTTCTGAACATCACTTGTAGCATTCTTTTTTGGTGTACTGATGGCTCTTATAGTAGGAATAGATAGAAATCATTCTTCTTAATCTATAGGGCTTGTACTCTAGGTCTTGAAGGGGCCAGACTGAAGCTGAGTACATGTTCATGATGGCCGCTGGGATCTTGTTAAAAGATTACTTGATTCATGGATACATGTAAAATTTCTCCTAAGACCTAGAATGTGGAGCTAAACCTCAGGACAAGATTTTGAGTGCAGAGAGGATGGCATTGATGGCATCATATTAAGAAATTTGATTAGTAGTAAATAACAGCTGTGCGCCAGCATAAAAGTGAATTGAGAAATCAGAGGGACTTCCCCCTTTGTTGAGGAGAATATCCATAAAATGTTGATGTGACTCAGAAGGGTCTATCCTACCAAATTCATGGACTAGAGCGGTCTTATCCTGGGTATCAGGTTCGGCATTCAAGTAGGTGGGGTTAATAATCTCTTGAGCTTCCCCATAAAGGTAAAAGTAATTATGATTCACCTTTTGTCCATTGGTGGCTTCTTACATAGCATTAAATATCGTTTTAAAAAAAATTTCTGGACGGGAAAATTTGTTACTTAACTGGGCTTATAATGGATGCTGTTGGCGCGAAGAGAGTGTGATTTCAGTCTTAAGAATATAGTTAGGTCTGGTAGGCACTGACTTGGCATATACTTGAGTAATTTATTCATCTTCTTCCTAAAAATCTTATAGTTTGTAGTTCATTCCAGCATCAGTTGAGAACATTAAAGTCAGCATTCTGGTTTATTTGGATTTTGGGTTTTGAAACTCAATTTCCACAATGACTGGTCAAGACTCTAGGTTATCATATTTCTTTTCCATCTTGATGAGATACTTAATGACAAATATCATATACGTTTGCACATTCTCCATTTTGTAATCTAAAGCGCATAGAGTAACATCAGTATTGATTGGGCTACCTTCAGGAAAATTTAAATCCTCATATGGTTTTCCCCATTTTGTGAAGGTTTTCCATATTAATAAGAATTTTGTCTCATATGAAGTCCTAAGAACCTTCATTGGGGTTGATCACCCTGGGGGTCTGGGAACTCTGAAATCCACTTGTTCTTCAGCCCATTTAGAAACTCTTGGACCTTCAAAGCCTTGAGGCTCGTCTGGACCATCAGCTCCAATGAGACCCTGTGGGCCACGTGGGCCACAGGTCCTTCAGTAACATTGGAAGTTCTGCACTGCAATTGTTCTATCAACGCTTCTACATGATTATCCGTTGCAATAATTCTGACTTATGAGCTTAGGTCTGGGTACCAGCTTCTGTCACAGTGTGCTGTATATACTTTGCACCTTACATACCACAACTCCAACTCACTGGGTGATGTGGGTCTCCATTTTGTCAGAAATTCCAGAGTCTAGTAAAGTGATTCAAATCCAAGCATTGTTGTTTATATGACAGTTATCCTGAATTGCTTCTCAACTATCCTGAACATAAGGGATTGCAGCCTAGTAAAAATTTATGAATATTTGGAAATGAGGCCTTGCATCAATCCTAAATGGCGTAACGCCTCACTATGGTGTAACCCACTAGTTGGAGGAGATGATGGATGGCAGGATTATGAACTGGCGTAGATAGGGTTCTCCCCACAGACCAGATCATTGCTTAACAAAGTATCTGAACTGAAGATTTTCTGCATATATTAGGGGACACTAGTAGCTTTTATATAACTAGACCAACTTCTGGTGGAAAGATCCCATATAAGATTTTTGAATTATGTCAGCTATGTTGTCAGCTTGGAGATGAAACTGACTATGATCTTTTTAGGAGGACTGAACTTAAAGGTAGCCCAGAATTCCAGAATTTCTTGTTTTAAAGGCTGTACCTAATTTTGAGAAAACCCCATTATAATGGGTAATGCTCCTCTACATAGTTAAGGGAGGAGATTTGTTGCCAAAATTAATTTCCATGTTTCATGATTGGCGTTTTTACTAATTACAAGTTATAGCCCCCTGAATTGTGCACCACGTTTTTGGCCTTTGCACAAGGAGAAAGCTAGTCCTTGAAATTTTTGGTGCCTGGAGCATTAGGGAATGGATGTCTTGAAGTTCTTCAGGATGGCATTGAAGAGTAAAGTGGCTGTAGAGAGGCAATGGTAAGGCACTTCTGCTTATGCTGGGTCTGATTTTTGGCAACTATTTTGATTATGCTAATTTCTTATTCTTACTGTCAACTTCTAGTAATTGACTCAAAAATAAACCCTTAAGAACTATCAAAAATGGGCCAATTACCCTGACAATATAACCTTTAAATACCATCAACTAAGGCTCATCACCGTTTCATTAACTTGGGCTGATTGCACATATAGCTATGGCAATTGGCCCATTTATCGATGCAAAATATCAACTTTATTTTTAAGTAATTGTCCTTAGATTAATTCCTAGATAGCTCTGTCAGCGTTGCAGTTCTTTGGACTGGCGCCGGGGTTTGTGGTGTCTTGAAGCTGGAAAAATTGGAAAGAGCACTGAGGAGGAAACGGAAAATGAGTTAGAATACTGTTTATTTTATTAAACTAAAAGGCTTTGATATTTATAGGGTGTGTTGGGACTCGGTGCCTTTTGGGATCTTCAGGGCCTCATCTAATCAGGATCTTTACTGATCTTCTGGAATGGCCTCCTCAAGGGCGTCCTTAATGGATAGCATCGCTCGCCTGAATGAATGGGTGGAAAGGCCGCCCCATGTGACTCAGGAATAGGTTAGGATGAGCCTGAAATAGTTTTAGCTCAGTTAGGTTTGATGACTGATCTGGCACAGCCTGATTCAGAAGATGGGAATTTAATACAATTTCTATTTTAAATCCCAACAAGGCCCCCCTCAAGATTCTGTCAGAGGGGGTATACGGCTGGAGGAACTGACCATGCACCCAGTTTACAACAGTCCCTTGATTGATGTCAGCAATGGAGTACTTAGACTTCACCTTATGTATGACTTTGTAGGGTCCAGACCACAGTATGTCGACCTTATTCTGTTAGCCTCCAGGTCAATAATGATAAAAGAGAATGAGGTCACCTAGTTGAAAATCTGGTAAGGAGGGTCATCCAAGATTTGATCAGGATGTCTCTCTTCCAGTGGTGGTGATAATGCCTTGGGTGGCTTGGGCTTGGAGCCAGACAATTTCATCAGCTAGAGCCCTCATAGTTAAATTGGAGTTCTCAGGGGTGGAGGCTTTGAGCAGGGGCTGAACGCTACTGGGTAGCCGAGGTGCCCGTCCATACAGAGCTTCAAATGGGGACATCTTGATTATATGGTGATAGCTTACCTGGTAGGCAAGCAAGGCGCTGAGCAGATAATGGTTCCAACAGGCAGGATCTGAGGCGGCTAACTTCCGTAGGATGGAGACAAGAGTTCCTTTAGCCTGTTCTACCGCCCCATTAGTAGAAGAATGGTAGGGGGCAGCGAAACTCTGGGTGGTGCCAAATAGTGAAGTTAGTTCCTGTACTACCTGGGAGGTGAAGTTCAACCCATTGTCTGAGAGCAATATCTGGGGGCACCCATGCTGGGTGAATATGGAGCAAACAAGAAATAGAGTGGTAGCCTTAGCGGTGGCTGCAGGGACTGAGATATCCTCAACCCACTTAGTTAGATGTTATATGGATAGGATGATATATTTGTGACCATGTAGCCTGGTGGGAGGGGGACCCACCACATCGATACTAATGACATTGAAAGGTTTGGTTGGGGCAACAACTGAGTGCTGATATTGAGGGTTGGCCCGGTCTTGGGATTGGCAGGTCATACAAGCTTCCAGAACCTCTTGGATGGTTTCTACCATTCAGTCCCAGTAGCAGCGGGATTTCAGCCACTCATGGGTTTTCTTGACCGCGCCATGCCCAACAGTAGTATGACCTTCCAGGATGATGTCAGTGCAAGAGGAAGGTCAGATGTAGGGTAGCCACTTCTTGTTGACTCTCTTGTAGATTACCCATCCTTGATCTGAGTTTCTAGAGTCATTCAGCGGAGTTCAGCCTGAACATCGGGAGTTTCTAGTTCCCATCGTTCAGGCTGTCCTATCAGGTCGTAGAGCTGATCCTCCTCCAGGGTCAGAACTGCTAATACTGGCATCCTTGAGAGGCCATCAGCATTCTGGTGTATAGCACCTGCGTGGTGGATGTTGGTGAAGTCGTAGCTTTGCAGATGTAGGGCCCACCTGGCCAACTGACCATCAGGGTCTTTCATTTGTTGCAGCCACCGGAGGGAAGAATGGTCTGTAATAATAGTAAAATGTGTACTGTAGAGGTAGGGCCAGAAATTCTTGATGGCTAAGAGAACGGCTAGACATTCCCTCTCAGTGATGCTGTAGTTCTGCTCAGCCTTGCTTAGCATCTTGCTAAAATAAGCTATTGGATGATTGACCTGGTCCTCATCATGCTGAGCCAAGATAGCCCTGACGGTGACGTCACTTGCATCCATGAACAGCAGGAAAGGTCTGTCAAAACGGGGATGAACTAGAACAGGTTTAGTACATAAGGCCGTACATAAAGCGTTGAAGGCCCGTTCCTGCTCAGGTCGCCACTCGAATGGTACGTTATTTTGTAGGAGGTAGAACAATGGCTCATCTAGGTCAGCAAACCGTGGGATGAACTGATGGTAATAGCCCACTATACCTAGAAAGACTTGAATATCTCGTATGCTTTGGGGGCGCAACATCTTTTCTATGGCGTCAACTTTGTTGGGAATAGGTTGAATGCCACGCTTGGAGACTTTATGACCTAGAAACTCTAGCTCAGGTTGGAAAAAGGAGCAATTTGAGAGCTTGAGCTTGATGGAGGCCTTCCTGAGACGTTCAAAGACTTCCTTAAGATGTTCTACATGTCCATTAAAATTTCGCAAAAAGATGGTGATGTCATCCAGGTAGACGAGGACACAGGAGGGCTTCAATTCCCCAAGGATCCCATACATGGCACGCTGGAACGTGGCTGGGGCGTTGCAGAGGCCTTGGGGCATCTGGGTGGGCTCAAACAGCCCCTCATAGGTGATTAGAGCACACTTGGCTCCGTCTTTGGGGGCAAGCTCGACCTGCCAATGCCCGCTGGTGAGGTCCATGGCTGAGAAGTACTGGGAACCTTCAAGAAGATGGAGAGAATTGTCGATCTGGGGAAGAGGATAGCTGTACTTCTTGGTGATGGAGTTGAGTTGTCAATAATCGATCACCACCTGGTGCTTGCCATCCTTCTTTTGGACCAGCAAAAGAGGGGAGGATCAAGGACTATGTGAAGGGACCAAGAGCTCAGCGTCGAGCAGCTGTTTGAGTTCTACCGTGACCTGGGCCTCTTCAACCTTACTCTTTTGGTAAGTCTGGGACCATAAAGGGGGGGCGTCCCCAGTTTCTACATGGTGGAGGACTCCGTTCATCCTTCCAAAATTATTGGTTGAAGTGGAGAATAGATCTGAGTATTCCTCCAGGAGCTCCTGAACTTTAAGTCGCTGTTCATCAGAGAGGTCCTCTCCTATGTTAGCATTGACCAAATTAACCAAGGGTGGTGACTCTAAGCCAAAGTCCCTTAAGTCCCCAAAGCTTTGAACGTTGGCAACAGCCCTAATCAGGAATAGGCAGACATAAGCGGTGGGTTGGTTCAGACCTACAACTTTTGCTTTGTCAGTCAGGTTGGCTAGCAACACTGATATCAATCCAGCATACGCTGGATCAAGGATCCCAGGGCAAGTCAGCACTTCCTTGGGAGATGGGTTATCTAGGCCTTGGACCTCCAGTAAATACCCAAGGGAATGTTGATGTAGACCCAGGTGTCGATGATGACTTGGGATTTTGGGGGTACGGTAGTCGCCTGGGGCAAGTAGATCAGCATCCCCTCTAATACATCAACAGCAGGAGGGGGTAGTCGGACTTGAGAGCCCTGGATGTGGTACTCGAGCTTATCGATTCATCCTTCAGTCTCCAGTAGGCAGACTTGGGCCTTGATATCAGCCCTAGAGTCATGAGCAGTCTCAAAAACCAGAGGGACTCAATGTCCTAAAAAGGAGAGGAAACCACCATCATAGTGGAGAACCGCCAAATAGTCTTGAAGGAACTGGGTCCTAAGGAGCAGATCGTAGCTAGGGTTATCCAGAGCGATGGCGGTCATATCCAAAATGAACTTTCTGAACTGAATTGGTAGAGAGAAATAGGCCCCTATAGATTGGGTGCACTGGGGGCCAGCCATGCCATACTCCATGTAGTGTGGCATATCAGGAGCGACCTTGATGTATTTCATCATCTTGGAAGAGATTATGTTTTTGGGGGAGCCACTGTCAACTATGGCATAAACTGGAATCTTGTGGACCCAGATGGTGACTCGGGTGACCAAACTTCCAAACTGGGGTGGCAACGTAAGGAACATGGGAGAATCATCAGAAGAAGAGTAAGCAGTATTAATGTCTTTATTGTCATCAGATACTGCAACTACTTCTTTGGAAGCGATGGCTTATGTGCAGGGGATATCTGAGGCTGGGCAGGGATGTCAGCATGGAGCGCCTCGTCCTTCATGCTGACGGCCTTTTTCCTGCCTCCTCAGCTAGACGTTTCCAGCAAGTCTTAGCGCTATGCCTAAAGCCATTGCAATAGGTGCATTGAGGATAGGGGTTCTTCTGGTTCTCAACTACATGGACCCTAGGGCGATTAGAGGGGCCAGTGGACGTGGCCTTATAGTGTAGGATCGTGGCAGGGATCTTGTTGAGGGCCTCCTTAATCTCCCTGATACAGGTGAACCCATTCTTCTGCCCGATCATGTACATTTGGACCTCAGGATAGGACCCCAAGGCGGAAATGACAGCAGTGATGGCATCATCCAGAGTGATACGGTTTGTCATGACCAAAGGTTGTGCCTGGGCATAGAACTTGTTGGCAAACTCCACAGGGTTTTCTCCTTTGTTCAGTCAAATGCCCATGAACACTTGCTTCTGGTTGACCAGGGTTGGTTACTGCCAAACTCTTGGATCAAGGCAGTGCGTACCTGTTCCCAGGTGCTACACTCCTTCAGATGAGGAGTCATGATTTCCTGGGCGGTGCTGTCTAGACAGGAGTAGATGTGTTTCACCTTTTATCAATCGGTGGCCTCCTCCATGGAACTCTCATAGGCATACAGGAAGGAGGCGATGCTTTTCCATCTGGGGGTGAACCTTTCCTTATAACTAGGTTTAAAGTTAGTGACAATGGGAGTGAAAAGGGTGTTAACTCCTGGGATAGGGGCCAGCTCCAAGATCTCCATTTCTGCATAATCTTGAGGAACCTGCTGATCTAACCGCCTCTGCAAGCCCTCTAAGTCCTCTTGGATGTAGTCCCAATTATGGCTGAGGGTGGAAGCGGAAGCCTTATTGGCAACCTGCTCCTTTAAGGATTGAATCTCAGCGCTTTGCTGAGGGAGCTGGTTTTTGATGGTAGTCAACTGGGTTTCGAACCCATGACAAGTTGTTTCAAGCTGGGAGATGCGAGCTTCAGTAAGCTTCATGAAGGCGCTGAGGTTGTACATCTCATCTGACAGTGCTTCGATGGAGACCCTGGGGTCAAGGGGGATGCCATCCAATCTGAGCTTGCACCCCAATGCCACCTTTTGGATTTGATCCCATAAGGCAGCCAGGGCAGTTATTATATCCCTTCGCCAGGGGTCTTTGGGTTCACCCAAGGTTGGAGGGCCTGGGGGCCCTCAAGGCCCACATGGTCCTTTGGGTCCAGCTGGCCCTTGACGCCCCTCGGGGCCTTCAGGCCCCCTAGGCCCTTCTGGACCAGCACCTGCGGGGAGGGGGTAGTTGTGAGAGGCCAGCTCTCGGTGGTGCTGCTGTAGGGATCATACCACTTCTTTGACTTGTTGTAGATGCTGGGTCCATGTTGCTTCAAACAGCTGAGGGTTTTGGCAAAACTTCTCCTTGAGGTAGCCAGAGATTCCGCTATCCAGTACTGCAATCTGATCGCGGATCTCATTTATTAATTGTGGTTATCAAGAATAGCTTTGCAATTGTCATGCATGAAGGAGGAGGTGGCGTTGTAGAAGTCAATAATGTAGGAATGTAAATTCTGGGTGAGCCCTGGTTGCCGGGAGACCTCCTGATGGTGTAATCTGACTAACTGGAGGAGGTGATGGATAGTGGGGTGAACAAAGTTATGAAGGTAGCGGTCAGGCCCCAGGGTAAGCTCCCTAGCTGGCAATATGGCTGAGGCGTAGAGGTCCCGCATTGTGGATGATACAGAGGAGGCGCAGGAGCAACTGGAGCGGGCACCCTCAGAGTAGATTCCATTTATTAATTGTTGAATGACATCATCAACATGCTCATACTGGAGTCAGTATTGGTTTCCATCTAGGGAGGGCAGTGAGAGTTGGAAAACGGGACAAAATTCTAGCCTTTCCAGCTGTGAGTGCGGCGTTGTGTACCGTGAGGTACTAAGCCATTGAGTAACGCTCCTAAATTGACCAGTCATTTGGTCATCAGGGCTGCTATTGGTTTCCATTTTTGTGATAGACGTTTTCACTTAGGTCAACTCAGAGCCCCCCATAGTGAGCACCACTTCTGTTGGTGCTACAGTTATTTGGACTGGCGCTGGGGATTGCAGTGGCTTGAAGCTGGAAAAATTGGAAAGAGCACCGAGGAGGAAACGAAAAGTTGAGTTAAAATACTGAATATTTTATTAAACTAAAAGGCTTCAATATTTATAAGGTGTGTTGGGACTTGGTGCCTTCAGGATCTTCAGGGCCTCATCCAATCAGGATCTTTACTGATCTTCCAGAATGGCCTCCTCAAGGGCGTCCTTAATGGATAGCATTGCTCACCTGACTGAATGGGTGGAAAGGCCGCCCCACGTGACTCAGGAATAGGTGAGGATGATCCTGAAATAGTTTTAGCTCAGTTAGGTTTGACGACTGATATATCACAGCCTGATTCAGAAGATGGGAATTTGATATGATTACTATCTTGAATCCTTACAAGCTCTAAAAATTCATTAGACCAATAACTGCAATAGGATTCCCTTCAAATTATTGCAATTATCTTCTTCCCTACTAGAATTCATTATCCATGCTTTGCTATGGTGTTTATAGAATTTCAAAAATCAAATTTATTAATTTTGATTTTATATTATAGATAAACAATAACCACTCGGAAAAATCTAATTGCTCAATCAAATCAATCAATATAAAAAAACCACTTAGTAAACCTAACTTGTCTTAATGAATCAACAATAAACTAATAATTACTCAAAACTAAACTTGTCTAAAAATTTGACCAAAAGTTATCAACTAGGCCAAACAAAATAAAACTAAAAATCAATAAAACACATCAAATTGTTACACAAAACACCTCTCTATATTCAAAATCATTTTGTACGTGACATGTCTTCAAAACTATTAAATCAACTTCTATATAATTTGCAAAAGTATATTACTGATTAGGGAAGCAAATAAAGCAGGTTATTAGTATTATATAAACTTAACATCCAGATACACATTCTTTGCTACAGTATTTAAAGTCTATCAGATGATAAGCTCATACTGACAGCCTATAGGCTGCACCAGCGCTACTCTCAAGCCACTTGAAAATTCAGCTTTGCTGTTGACCTTGTGGCTGGTGAGCTGATTATCCTAACTTTACTTAATCTACTAAAAACCCTAATACTGATTATGGTTTGTTTTGGGTGAGCAGTTTCATGAATTAATAAATAATATTACCAATTCTCTTCCACTTGTCCAAATTGATGAACATATTAAACTTGATCAGTTTCAAATGAGCAATTTGATGAATCATTGGCTAATATTTGGCAATTCTCACCCACTCGCCCAAAGGGATTATACCTATCAGACTTGATAGTTTCAGATTTGATAACATTTTACAATTTCACCCACCCAAATAGATTGACCCTATCAGACTCAAATGTTTATTTCAGTCATTACATCATTCAGTCAGTGAATGTGTTTTAATAAATAGATGGTGAATCTTACATGGTGATGCTCATGATCAGCATGATAGCACTCACAGGTGGACAGCACAAAAAGGAGTCCTAGTGCTATCAAGCTTCCTGCTGACATCCCAATTAGTTGGAAGCCATTAAGCTTAATAAAAGCAAATTTTCCTAATCATCACATTTTATCAACTGTATGATGAAGCTCACTAACACTTGCAAATGGACATCCCATATGGGAGTACCTAGTCTGATCAAGAGGTTACTAAGGTCCTGATTAGGGGTATGTCATTAAGCTAAATTGATGCCATTTCATCCAGTAGTTGTATTTCATCAGCTGTACGATGAAACTAAATAGCACTTGCACATGGACAGCCCAAATGGGAGTACCTAGAGTATTGAGAGGCCTGCTGACGTCCT